>BMAO01012177.1:0-132548 GCA_019973975.1 Trichonephila clavata | reverse complement strand
ACTGCTTACCATAAGAAATTGCAAAATGTAGAACAATTAAACAGATACTGCCATAATGAATATATAGAAAAAAACGAATGAAAGATCAATGTTCATAAAATTTATCTTAATAATTATAAAAAAAATAAATACACACTTCAGAGCTAATTCCATGCTCAGAGTTAATGCACAACATGTACAAAGATGTTTATGCCTTTATTTTTTTATTTCCATGATTTTAAAAGCCTTCGCATGTTAATATTGTATACGAATGAAAGCAAAATCAAATAACAATTTATAGCTAAAATATATCAAAATCTAAGAGCTGCATATGTGCATTTGCTTTAAATAAACTTCTTAAATATTTTAATAATAAAAGTGTGCTGAATTTCACACGCATGGATATATATTATATATATATCATAAAACAAATATATAAAAATGGGAGAAGTTTTTCTATTCTTGCGAATTAGATTTTCAATTATCTGAGTTATCAAAATGAGATTTAGCATTTGAGCTTTGGGAGAATCCGTTTTGAAGTTAAAATTTCATTCATTAATATATAAAAAGCACGCACAACTTTTAAATCTTGACCAAATCATTTGATCTTAAATACATAATTCACAACTAGAATTTTTGCATGAATTGCACAATTCTTTCTTAAAAATGATTTATTACTGCATATATAATGTCAGTCTCATTTACGCGCGGTAGAAAAAAAATGAATTAATTTTTATCAGGCCTCTTTCTAGCAGATAATCTGAAATGTGGGCGTGGTAATTGCTGTCCAGCATCAAATATTGCTCCATAACTTGATAAAAAAATGCAGTAAAACTGAAATTTTGCGGGCATGTTTACAAAGATTCGAGGTATCAAATAAGCCAATAAAAAATTTCGATAGTTTGATGATTTTTAGGGTATTTCATCGCCTGAAGTTTTTTGAATATCAGTTAATTCAATAAATTTCATATATTATTCTTTTTAAATAACTTTCAATGCAAAATTTGAAAAGGAAGTTACAATTAAAAGCATTTTTTTTTCTCAAAAATCACGAACAAAAATTATTTTTTATTATCAGTTTTTCTGTATTGAATGTAATTGCTTAATAGAAATGAAAAGGGAAGTGTTCAGTTTTAGAGTTTAAAATAATATACGTAATTTTCTTTTTTATATATGTTTTGCACCTTTTAAATAAATATTATTTTAGATTAAAAAAAAATATTAATTGAATTATGTTTATTTCATAGCTTTGACTTGCACATACTCACATTATTTCTTTTCAAGGAATAACGCATAAATAATTCTTTTAACTGTACAGTTTAAAATTGGTTGATTTTTTACTTTCATTGCACATATCTCAGTATGTGCCATACAGACGATGATTAATTCATTTTTTCCATTTCCCATTTATCTTCGTTTAAAGAGAAACGCGCCATGAATATATATTCTACATTATTTCTAGGCGTCTGATCTTGTTATTGAACTGCCTGCTCATATATTACTACAGCTGCGCTAAGACAGTATTTATATGGCAGAATAAAAAAATAACAAAATAAATTAACAAATAAAGATATTTGAAGAATTTGATTACATTTCCCTCTGGTAATGTCTATACTAACCAGTTATTTCTGTTAAAAAAATAATTCAAAAATAAAATGATAAATTAAAATTTCAAAGACAACTTCATAATTAAAAACTAAACTTGTATAATCCATAAAAAGGATATTTTTTATTTGTTTCAGTTTAATTTAGCTTAATAACCTCTATAATTCTACGAATGTTTTCAATTTGTCATGAATCAATGGATCAATTTTTGAAGCCACTTGAATCATGTATTTTAAAATAATTTGCTACAAGCTTTTATTTCAGCATTTAAATTTTTATTTATTTACTAGCTTTTAACAGCGGATCCGCTCGCGTTGATGCCTTTAAATAACTGTCAAAGTCTAATCATAATCATTAGAAAGCAAATGATATAACATGGTAATTTTTTTATTGCTTGACTGGAACCAATAAAATTTAAAAATTCTAAAATTGAGCTTAGTTTAAAAAATTGAAAACGTAATTTATTATAATAATTAGCAACAAAAATTCAATAACTTAAACTATTAATATTTTTAAAAATCGAAAGTATATACGTTTAATATATAATTTCTCTTTAAAAGAGCTCAAAACAGAATATTATTCTAAGATGCTACTGTATACCATATTATATGTTCTTCCGTCAGTTGCAAATATGTGAAGCACCCCTGCTACCTGACATGTTAGCTTTGTTAATAGCAACAGTAAAACTGGAAATTGAACTCGTTTGAATTGAAACGGTAGGTCAGTGGGGATACCTGGAATTCGAGGTATTATAACACCTTTTCATGACATATGTTAAAATATTGGCACCAAGTATATTCTGCATCAGTTTTGTGATCCAAAGCCTCGTTCCTTTACATAGTCGAGGAGCATCGAGATTTTGCATTAGTATAACTGGTACATTTAGTTTTAATTGAAGTTTATGTGAGGGTGCACCCGAAAGTAAAAGTGAGTTTGAGAACTCCGTGGATATGAAGTACTTTGTTCTTTATCCTTGATTGTATTCATTGATAAATATTTCTTCTTCCCCTCCCTCCCCCGCACGTCGTTTAAATTTTCAATGTTGATTTTATGGACAATGTCATTGTTAGGCGCCAATATTGATCTTGCGCGCAACCACTGATCCCAATTTAAATTTTGTTGCAAGTCCGAGTAAATTTGAGCAATAAGATTTACATCATTTTCTCTACATGACAAAATTCTCTGGAAGTAAAATATAACCTCCAGCATTTGCATCCAAACATCCATAGCCGATTTTCAATTGCGTCTCTGCATAATGTTCGCATCTACGTCATTATGAAGATGCACTCTCATATTCGTTTTCAGACTGAATTTTTCAACTTTTGCCCATAAGCTTGATGATTTAATAGAGACTGATTTCATCTGCCGGTGTGCAGGGAGAGTTTTTTAAAATTCACCAGCCAATATATAATAAAGCTACGATTCTCCTCCTATAATATCTGTACTATCTCGTAAATCCTGAAGAGTCCGATTTAACGCTTCGATAGCTTTCTTGTGAGGCACCGTACTTTCATCCCATACTAAAAGTTTACTTTGTGGAAGCATCCTGCCTTGAGAGCTATTTTTTCTGAAATTTCAGATGAGTGAATCTTCAAATGCAAGATTAAGCGAAAATTTTAAAACGGAAGGTGCAGTACGACCATTGGTCAGTAAAGTCGCGGCTATACCAGAAGAAGCATAGCAACTGCTATCTTCTGGGTTTTTCTGATGGTCATTAATAATAAGTTTAGCAAAAACGTTTTTCCGGTTCCTCCAGGGACATCGAGAAAAAAGAGTGCACCACAGCCGGATCTATTTTTGCGTAACACTTGTTGGAAAACGTGACTTTGTTCTGGAGTTAATTGAGGGATAAATTCTGTTACTTGATGTTGCAATGCTATAAAATCGTAGTTTAATTTTAAAGCAATTTCATTATCGAAGCCATTTCCGCCGACACGTCTAGAATTAATTATTACAAAATCATGTACCTTCTTCCCAACCATTCTGAAAATCTTTATTGCGTTTCGTTGTAGATGTGTTCATTGAAAGGCATATTTACTTGTACTTGCTACAATCGTCTCAAAATATCTTCCGCCTTGTAGTCTTTGTACTTATTCCAAAATGTTTGAGGATTAGAAAGACCGAAGAACAAATAAGTATTGAGTAAAGCTCCTTTATTTTATTCGGTGAGTGACATTGTATGGCTTCCTCCATAGTAATATCTAGTATATCTTCAAAGTAATACCTCCATGTAAAATATCTAGGTTCAGTATAAGTGAAAAATTTTGTGCAAAATATGAATATTGTATAATTAGGTTTAAAAATTCAAAGTAATAAATATTCGATAAATCAAAACGTCTTATGAAACTGTCAATTAATATTACATAGAATTTTCAATATTACGCGCGCGCAATTCGCTAAAACTTTATTTCGTTTCCCTCTTTAAAAAGTAGGAGAAAATTTGCATTAAAAAATCTTGGATTGTCGGAATATAGAACTTCTTAGCCAACTTGGCGATATTTCTCAAAATTTGACATTTAATGAGCGTAACGTAATAAACGTTGGACGTTTAATTAAAAACCATCTAAAATTGCTTTTCGTAAAGATGCTAAATTACATTATGCTTTAGTTATTTGTTACAAATGTGAGAAAATTTTTATTAAATTTTCCATTTTTGACCAAATGCGTAATTTTGCGCCAACTTGGCGGGGAGTAAGCAACGTCCCACGGTTTTACCCGCATAGTTCTCGTTCTCGCAGAAATATGGAGATAAAATATACCTTATGTTACTCGCTGATAATGTAGCTTTCCATTGGTGAAATAATTTTTAAAACCGGACCAGCCGTTTCCGAGATTAGCCGGAACAAACAGACCGACCGACCGACAGACAAAAATTTAAAAATTGATTTTTTGATATAAGTACAGTATATACCTTAACTGCTAATTTGAAAAAACTGCTAATTTGAAATACCAAACAGACACTTCTATTTTACTAATTTGTATAGATTATTTTGTAATTCTGTATTTTTTAGAAGAAATTTTACATGTTTTGTTATTTTTTGCTTGTAATGATTTCATCAAGTTTTTTGAAAAACTAAATGCAGTACCAAGCTTGGGATTTTGAGATACTAAACAGATATTTAGTTTATACCTCTTGGTTGTAATTATACGTTATACATTCAAGATTATTATGTTAACAAATATGAAAGTGATCACAGTTGACCTGTTTTATTTGTATTATAATATATTCATATAATTCAAAAACTTTGTTTCCTTGTTTTTGTTTTGAAAATTAAGTATGCAGTTACTGAATTTATAATTGTACATTTATGGAAGCTCTCCACGATTCAAACTATTACAGACGTCGCCATCATTTTTCATAGAAACACATAACCCTTGAATTATTTCTTTTGTTTCTACTTAAAATTTTAGCAATAATAAATAAATAAATAATAAATAAAAATGGTTTCGTAACTTTTTTTAACTAATCACTTTAATTATTCTTTTTTTACGAGTTTTTCGAAAAAATTCATTTTTGCACAATATGTTGCAAACATTTTGGGCCTCAAAACTCTATCGTCTTTAATAAACAAATACTTCAATTCAGGAATGGTGCAAATTCCCCATAGTATTTTTTAGAATTCCATTTTGATGTATGGAAAGTCAACATGTTTTAACTCCCTTAAAAATATATATTTGATAACTGTGATATTCGGAAAATGAACGATAATGAGACGACATTCATATATAAAGACTCTTTGAGTTGTATCTTGACTCCACCAATGATCAAAACATCGATTAATAAAAATACAACACCAACAACAGGTTACATTATTCTTCAAATTTTTCATGTTATTCGGCTTGAAAGTTTGACGAGTAAGGTTGGTGCTAAAATACTTCCTCTACTACTTGATCAGCCACCTACAGTACGGTGGTTAGTGACGCTGACTGGGCCTGGGTTCGAATCCCGGAGGGGGCATGAATGTTTGTAAATGTATAGTGCCTTTGCGGTATGAAGGTACTCTAAATATAGCCGTCGAGTAGCAAGACATCTCGTGAGGTCGGTGAAAGGGGGAGAGAGGTGGGAAGCCTCTGACCTCCAGAGTATTCTCCCTCAAAATTGGGGTGGAACCTAGCCAAATCGTACTGTCACTTGTATGTTACTCAAAGCTTCGACTAACGACAGGCGTACAACTAGCCTTTTGAAACGAAGGATATCGTGGGCTTTGATCTGATCTTACTGTCAATCAGGTTGCATAAATAACAACTACTTGATCATGAATTGAACTCTAAGCATTAGTTATACATTTCTTTAATTCTGATTTCGCATACGAGGTCAGAATCTAGAAAATTTCTGAAACATTTCTCAATGAAATCTGTAAAAAGTTTGGCCACCACTACATCTATATACTTTGTGAATGCAAATCTATTGAATCTAAATAATAAATGTAATTTGTTGTAATATGCCTTGTGTGATCATTTCTGCTTAAATGCATGCAATCCTAGAAAATAAAGCTTAAAATAAAATACAGATAAAAATCGAACGAAAAATGTTAGAAAGCCCTTTTTTTACAAGTTTAATGTTCCTAATTTTATTTTTGTTTCATGAATAGATATTGTGTTTTCAAGAACAAAAAAAAAAAAAAAAAAAAAAAAAAAAAAAAAAAAAAATACAGAGAAGCTTATACAAAATATTACTTTGTAACGCAAGTGACAGTTTCTTTCTTTAATTTTTTTGCAATAATTCTCAAGTATTTGATTTTTTTTTTACATTTGAGTACTTTTTGTTTGTTATTTCGTATGTGTAAGTAATTTATGTGTAATAATTTTAACTCTCACATACAGATTGATATTCTACTTTCTTCTCAGATCAGGGGAATGTGGAGCGATGTGTTCGCTGCAAAATTATCTGGATGAGTATTGCTACTTTCTTCCAGATAAGTCGGTATTTCGAATCAATGTCGAGTGGCCTCAAAGACAGTTGAGTTGATACTTCTTTCTCACTAAATTCTGTACCACCTCGGTAGATAAAATAAATCGATAGATAAAATAAATCCCGAAGAGAAAGTTTCTTGTGTCGCATTCTAACTATTAATTAAAATTCGATTTTTACTTTTTTTTTTTTACCGATTTAATCTTTATCATATCTTTTAAAAAGTAAGAGCATGAGACAATAACAGCAAGTAAAATTCCTTTTCAGAAGGCCGAGAAAAAAATATTACACAACATCCTTTGGCAACGACTATTCCACCCGCAATATTTAAAGTTTAAAGTCGGTAATCCATATAGGCTTAGTTTTTAGTATACAATGTTTTTATTGTCTCAAATTGTATTTTTCTATTACATCAAAACATATTTATGCTAGAAAGTGAAGAAAGACATATTTTCGGCTTTGTAACTTGATTGTTGTTAGTTTTGATGGTAAGTTACTGTCAAATATTTATAATGTTATTTGTATATATTTAAGTATTCAATAACAGTTATACGTAAGTAGTTTTGATATAGCTTGACAAATTTTTGTTGTCATTATGAAATTTTTTTTGGAAAGTTAGGTCTTTTCACGTGAATTCTTTATTCTCTAGTCATTTATAAGAAAACATTAAATAAATTCTTAATAATTAGTATGTTAGTAGTTCGCTATTTCGTTCCATTGAGTAATATCCGTTTAAATTTCATATGAAATCAGTTTATGTATTAAGCAATAAGTAAGGGAATTAAAAAAAAAGAAAAAAGTAACTCCGCTGTATAAATACTAAAATCTGTTAGATATATTTATTATTATAATTTCCAAATATATATAATTTAATTTACTATAATCAAAACAATTCATTTAAAAATTCTTACTCAAATAATTGCTAATTTTCTTAGACAAAATTATGGAAGATGATTTTAAATCGCAACTTTCATTGATTTTAGATTACGATTTTGTGGGAATATACAATGATCAATACAATTTTTCTTTTATTGGGAAATGAAATAAAGTATACTTGTATATTTAATTTAGGTAATGATTTTTTTTCACAAAAAGATGATTGTATTGAAATTATTTTCTTGTTTGTAAATTATTTCAAGACAAAACATGAGTAAATTAGTTTAAAATTGTATTGTTTTTTAAACATTACATTATAATTTTGTCGAACTTTATTTTTCTATATAATTATGAGAATCTATAAAATTTTGCAAATAAGTAAATTATTGCTGCTTTGAATTTATGGGATATGTTTTATTGTTTATAGGATTCCTTTTTAAATTTTCTTTAGTTAAATTTGGCCATAAAATGACTACAATCTGCCATTGTTAACATGTAGTAGTTAAGGTACATGATTATTAAATTGTAGCTTAAGTGAACCACTTGTTATAGAATGAATATTAGTTGAAAATAAACTCCCGACATTCAATTGAATTTTCATTGTGATTTGAGATTATCTTGAATTACATTTATTTTGATATTTTAAATTGAATTAATGCGATATTGGTATGCTACTCATTTTTGACAGGATTTTGAAATTATTCTAAATAGATCTGTAATGGCCAGTCTGATAGTTTTGTAGTGTTATATTGCCCTAACATGGTGATTTGCAACTATTTAGCAGAAAAATCCATAGCTTACTGCTATCAAATTAGTACCCTTTAATATTTAAATAAACTGGTATTTACATATTATCGCAACAATGCCAACATTCAAGAAAACTTGCCAAGTCGGCAAACCCCAATTTCACATGTGTCGTACACGCTGAATTGGCAGCCATGTGCTTCGTTTTATATAATGTTGCCAAAAGGTTGTGATAATACATAAGTATACCAATAAAATTTTGTTTATTGCTTTATCAGTCATTCTTCTCTGATTGATTTTTATTTTGTTTCTTCTCAATCTCTTGCTTAGCTGATCTTTTTGTCTGTCCTAATTCAAGATTCTTGCTGCTGAAAGTAACAACTTTGTTACTTCAAGGACATTAGAATGTATGACTAGAGTGTATTGGGGCATTTCATTTACCATAAAATTGTGATTCATACACATAAAATATAGAAGGGAAGAAAGTACTAATGTCCGCCTTTAACAGGAAATCATGATATCTGAATAAAGATTAATCTGAATTTCATAAAATCGAAAATTACAATTCTGTCATAATGTCTAAAAGTGACTACTAGCAATTGCTTGTCAAAGGAGTTATGATGAAAAATCATGTTAAGCAGACTCGCAAGTTAGTGGTGTCTGCCTTTTAAATTTTTGACATGAAAATAATTCTGATATATTTTTGAAAATTATAAGATTGATAACTATTATACCATATTTTTTTGATTATTATTTTATTTTCAAGTTGTTTGGGGATTGTCTATAAATGAATTAGAAAAAGTATTACATGTAATAAAACTTATTTTAAAGTATTCACTTGCTAGAAGTCCTTTATGAGGTAACCCACGAACTGCTTTTCAATTCCCAAATATGGCGCATTATGATCTAAATTGGTCCTTGCACCATAAAAAAAGAAAAAAATCAAATCAAATCAAAATCAATTCCCAAATAATTCTTTGAATGACTGTTTTACTTATTTGTGTGTTAATTACTATTTTCGTAGGTTTTGAGTCTGTTGCATAGCTTCAAATGTAAATTATTTCTGTACCAAAAAGAATTACAATTGTGTAAAGGGAACTTGTTTCATCTCCAAAACCAACCTAGGAATATCATCAATCAGGATATAATATCGCATCTCTTGATTAAATTAATAGTCACTATGTTTGTTATATTAGAGCGAGAGATTTTTTCTTTTCTGAACTTGCATAAATTATAAAATTCTTTCCTCTTCTATTGAATAAATTTGGAATAAATGTAAAACAGATAAATGTGTGCAACTCATTAGCTCGTAAACCTAAGCACAAACAGACTCGACCAACTATGGTGTACATGGTGGTAGGTCTAGGCTTTGACATGGATGATGGATACAATCTAGTAATGGAGTTTTGTCACTATTTGCCAGTTGCATGTAGTTTGAAATTTCCAGTTTTTTATAGAATATGTTTGCAAGTAATATAGTGTTTTTAAAATTATTTGGATCATGCTCATTGAAGTTGAGGTAAGAACAAGATCAAGCCCTCCCTCTCCCCCAGTTTGAGGTCCTGGGCCTACTCATTTGGCTCATGCTGCAAAATATCTGTTCATATTAATTAAAGTTATGTTTAATGGAACCTTTCTTTAAAAGGTGCATAATGGTTTTTGTTACCAAATTAGGGCATTTTACCAATTTCTTTCGCCACACCTTTGGCCTTCTGGCCTTTTTCTAAACACTTTTTTGCTTAAGTTTTTTTCTGGATTTCTATTTAATTCCTTATAATTTATTTTTTAAAAAATTGGTAAATTTTTATTCAAAGAAACAAAAGAAAACTGGGACAATTGCTTAATACTGAGTGGTTAAAATAAAAGGTAGGACTTTTATAAAAAAATCATTCACCACAATTCTGGCCTTTTTTTCCCCTTAATTTTTTTACAAAGTCTTTTTAGTACTTCATTTTAGTGCTGTTGATTAACAGTTTGACCACTGATGTGAGTGGGAACCCACTCATATCACAAATTTTGACAATGTCTTGGTCTGTAATCACTTACCTTAGGTGCCTAGCAGGTTCATCTTTCACACTGTTAATTTCCCCTGAAAACTGCTTATGTTGTTCAAACACATGTGCATGAGACAAAATTTCATCTCCATAAGCCTTGGTTAACATTTGAAATATTTTCATGGCTGATTTATTAAGTTTCACAAGAAACCTGATGTTGATTTGACATTTTTCTGGCAGAATGCAGTTGCACGTGTTCACTCGATGACACAGTACTCTCAACTGGCGTGATTGGTTAATGTGAAACTGACCACATGGATAGAGAAGGTGCATGGAATGATGTCATCAAAGTAGTTGTTCCCAACTCCACTCTTTTTTCAAGTTACACTCGTAGTCTTGTTTTTTCTTGTGTCACACCTTGTAGATGACATATATATATATATATATATATATATAGATACTTATGCATAATACTGTGAATCAAATTTGTTACATGAAAAGGCATTGCCAAATGTCATGATATGCAGACTGTTGTGGGAAAACCATTCATGTACATGTTCAAACTCAATGTCAGTATTTGGTTATGGGTAAAATAGGTAAATACCGTATGTATGTATATATTTCGTAAAAAGTCAACTTTTTGTCCTTTTAACAGAATGTCCATTCTTGGTATATTTCAAGGCCATATTTTCCATGCAGCTATTCCAAATTATAGTAGTTTTTTTTTTGTTGCAAATATGTAATACTACATATAAAATTAAATCAATGCTGATTTCTAGCAGTCAGTAAAGGAAATAAATGCTGATAAAAATTAATTCTTGGATGTTCATATTGGTTATACTTTTTGTGTTTTCAAAAGGGGGGGGGGTTATTAACTAGTATATAATTTAATAAAATGTAGATTTTTGCCTACTTATTGGTCTGGTTAAAGACTGTTGCATTATTTTGCATCTTTTCAATTTATATGCTGTGTTCTAATTTTAAGATGAAATTTTTTATTTTTCTTAAGTATAAATATTAAATATAACCACAGTTAACTGATATTTAAAATATTAAGAATGTAGTTACAACTATTAAATTTTGACGCATTTTGTAATTGAAAGTAACTTGAGAATATTAAATTATACATTCATTATGGAAATATGATTATAATTTTAATATGTTAAGTTAATTCTCATCTCTTAAATTTTTAGAAAGCTAAATTCCAAATCATTTAGTCAGTTATCATTGATCTTTGTAGAATTATAATTTAACATTAATTACAGTTATTAGATTTACAATAAAAACTGATTTAAAAAAAAAATAAAAAAATTAAGGGATGGAAAGAAAAAAATTAATTAAAATCATATTTGGTTCTATATTTGAAATGAAGTACTTATTAATATATTTTTAATATTTTAAAATAAATTAATGCAACTGCTGCTTGAGACTCTAAATTAAAGTTTTACTTAAAAGAAATCAAAGATTTTTAAAATAAATGCTCAAGATGTTTTGCAGAGATCTCAAATTAAAGTAGAAAAATAATCTTAATTTTTTTCTATTGCAGAAGTTTTTTACAAATGATTAGATATATAACTGATTATGGATTAGGTACATAAATATATGTGAAATCATCAACATGTCTTTTTTCAAGTAATTTCTAATATGTTGTGAAACTCTTATTTATATTGTTTTTTATTCAATTTCAGATAGTATCCTTGAACTGAAAATGTCGTCAAATGTATCCTGCAATGGCCATAAGAATTCTACTTCACATTCTGATTTAAGTAAGAATTTCATTGTTAAAGGAATTTTTTTTGTATTGAAGTCATTCTAAAAGCTAATGCTTTTTTAAAGCAATAAACTAAATCTTAGAATTTTTATAAGAGATCGGTTGCTTTGTATAAACTTAAAAATCTAAGCAGAAGTCAAATATGAAAATTTTAATGTAAAACTTTAAAATAAGCCCAAAATTTGTGTAATTAAGTTAAAAATCCACACAAAAGTGTGGAGAGTGGGGTGCCAGCTCAGATGTTACCCTCATCACTTAATCGTGATTCAAAATTGTCTGTTACCAATAACTTTTATGTAGTTTTGAAATGTGATGTTAAAAAATAGCCAACTCATTAAAATATTGTGTATTATATGCCAAAGCAAGGTATGTATTCAACAGCAGAAATCAAAGAACAATAAATATACAAAAGATAATTTTGTTTACCTTGCATTCATACTTTTGCCATCTTGACTTTTAAAATGACACTGGGAAGTTACATTTAGACAAACACATTTATTAAAAAATTATTCATTGATTCATATTCTGTCTGTACATTCTTACATAATCAAATCGAAACTCAAGCTTGTTCATTTCATGATTGCATTGCTATGCTTAGTTGATATTGGGAGAGTGTTCACATTTAAATCAGATGGATTCCTCTTTTGGTTGAGTGTTAAAATTTAAAAATGATTACACATGCGCAATTGTGTATCTTGTTTTGAGTATTTAAACATATTTCTGCTGCTTAAAATATTTCTAAAATTTTTACTTTTTAAAAAAATTTGCTTAAAATCTTTTTTAAAAAAATTAAAGAGTTAAAATTTAAAAAAAAATTTGATTTTGAATTTTTTTTATTTGTTTTGCAGTTATGATATATTATTTTTGATAAAATATGGAATTTTCTCTTTACAGCATTTCAAGTATGTGTTGTTGGTGAAACACTGAAACAAAATGAAGCTTTAATAAAAGCGATAGAGGTAAAAAGCTCTTGTATTTTCCGTTTTCTTTGAAATGTATCATATGGACTAAATTCATGACGGTCACATGATAAATATAAACACGTGTTCTACATTGAATTCAAAACGGACATTAAACTATAGCTCGTACTTTTTATTCTATTTGTAAAACTTAGATAAAATTTGAAATTACATAGTTGGGTAAAGATGCTCAAGAGTTATAAAAAGAAATTTCTGCAAAAAGATTTTAAAATTAAAGAAAAAAAGTCCTGTTTTATACGTGTACTTTTAAATAAAGGGACAAATATATTAATTTTTTTAAAAAAAAAGGTTTTTGTTAAAAGAGTAATTTGGCAACAACGAAGTGCATGAACTGATTTGCTGAACATAGATAATTGCATTTATCGTGACTATGACGTCACATGTGTTTTTGAACTTGATTGGCTAAAAACACGTGGTTTGAAATTATCATGTGATCATGACGTCACATGAATTTAATCCATTGCTTACAAGTTGTTAATATTCTGGAAATCATATTCTTTGAAGTTAAAATTCATGATTAAACTTTACATCAAAATGGTGTTTGTATATTTTTTTATAAAAGAATTTAGCTGAAATGTATCTTTAAGACATATTGAGGCAGAGATGGAGTTCAGGATATCTGCGAGAACTTCTCACCTTTTGCAAACTATTTTTTTTCTTAATATAAATTTTAGTTCAAAGCATTATATAATATCATATTTGTAGATAGATAAATATTGACTCCAACAAAAATTTCCAAAGAATTAAACACATTCCTCTAACTTTTTTTTAACATTAAATTTCTGAAACTTGATTATATCTCCTCTGCTATGTTCTTCAGTACCATTTAAAACTGGAGTGGCCAACCTTTTTGGGAAGAGTGCCACTATCTGATAAAAAAAAGTTATGCATGCCATTTTAAACTTTTTCAACATACAAAAGAAGATGAAAAGGTGAAAAGATGTTACTTTAGGTTTATTATGAAATTTTTACGCAATTTGCACATATTTTATGCAAGTCTAAGTAGTGGAAATTTGAAAATAATATAATAAAACAAAAGTACAAAATTAGGTTTTATTGTTATTAAAACTATTTACATGTTCACAAATCAGTTATGTTAGGTATGAAATAAAAATGAATAACTTGAAACATTTAATTCTAAATAATTATTAAACAGTTAGTACTTGCTTAATGTGGTTTTTGAATTTGTAGCTTTCTTACCTTGTCTATATAAGAATCAGTTCTCGAAGATGCTAACAGAATCGAATTGTTCTATGTGCATCAATTTCTCTTTTTCTCCAAAATCGAGACACAAAAAAAGCCAAAGTGTGTTAACAAAAGAGGATATAAGATCAATCAGGATTGGAAAAGAACAACCTTTTCTGTGTAATCTTAAATTTAAATTATATAAATTTCTTATAACTAACACCCGATGGTTCGTGAGAAACGAGGACCTCAGGTTCTCGTTAAACATCGCAACCATTCGGGAATTCATGAAACGAATTTCAACTAACTTTGTTAATAACATCCCCCTTATTGATAACAGAACTCTCCGCAAGATTGAAATCTATGACCCTGATCCCTCTTTTAATAGACCTTGTAATATCCTAATTTAATTATTTCCATTCATACTTTTCACCCAATTTCTTCTTACTTTTTCATTCTTCATCATCTTTCTCCCTCACTGACTTCGGGTACGCCCACTATCGACTTGCAGTCCCCTGATTGGACGAGCGCACTGTTCCCCTAAACAGCTTAAATACTCACCATTTTTCAACATCCAGCATTCTGAGAAACTAAAGTTTAAGTTCTCCGTACGGTCAACACAGTTACCTCCATATTTTTCATTACACACCCAATTGATTTCAATTAGAGCTCCAGCATTTTTCTAAATTTTTCATTTTATTTTGGTCACAAATTCGTTTTGCTTCTTTTATTTCTGTTTTATTAAATTTAATTCCCTCTTATTTTTTCCCACCACCCACTAAACATGGCAAGTGAATGTAATTTAATGCTCAATAAAATACAAGACAGGGGATTAAGATCTCATCTGAGATCATGTGCCCCATCAACCATTCAACCATATAAATTTCTTGTAGTATCGGTAAGAAAACCTAAATCTCAAAGCCTATCTTCATTCTTGAGAAGCAAGCACTCACTAGGCAGTTCATTTGGCAGTTTTCTTCCAGATATTTTTAGGCACGCTCCCTTAAATTCCAGAATCTCACAAATTCACTTCCTTCAGAAAACCAACGCACACAACCATGAAGGAGTGTTGTCTACATTATAGTTTTCTATTGTTATTTAAGTATATTTCAAATAGATCTTGATGTTTTATTTTGTCTAAAACCACCACTTTCAATAAAACAGTAAAAAAAATTGGTACTCATTATTATCTTTTCAAATTTTTTAATCTTTCAATAAGTTTTTGCGTGCCACTCTTACAACTCTGCCGTGCCACGGGTTGACCACCCCTGATTTAAAATTATCTCATCTTGGTGATATTAATTTCTTATTTTTACAATTTTGTATATTCTGTAGTTTTTATTCCTATTTTATTATTTCATTAGTGACTAACTGCTCATTTAGAATTTTTCTTTAAATTGTTTTCTAGCTGAAATTTATTATTTTCACAATACATTTACAAAGTGAAAAGTGACTTTATACAAAATAGTTTAGTAATTAAAAGCAATAAAGAAAATCTTAGCCTATTTTTGTGAGATTCTAATTTTCTGTGTTGCTTTAATTTTCATTTTTTACCTTAACTGTGCTGATAAGATGCAAAAAACAGATAAAGTTCGATTTGAATTCTTCACTTAAAAACTCTGAGTTTCAATTAAATAAAGATTCAGAAATATGTATGTGTATTTTTAATCATACTTTTACCTATTGTTTTTTAATGCAAGTCCATGCTTGCTTATGGAAATGTTCTAATTTTTTTCCCTAGCATTTTCACTTGCCTATTGTATACAGTTCAAGCGGGCTTGAACTGATTAATCAGGGTGGTGAATTCACAACTATATATGTTTTGGAAGAATTTGAAGGTGATGTGTTTACAAGTTTGCATAAGGCAGGACAAAGAATTTTGGGCCCAACCACTGTGATGCAGTATGCAAAGAAGAATGAGGTATTCTAGTATAAATATTTGTAAATAATGTTTATTGTATAGAATCAGTTACTCTCACAGATAATTAAATTTCTTAAAATTCATTTTTAACATTTTTGTTATAATTTTACATATAAATGTATACAGAATTAGCTGAGAATGTAAAATAAAACCATTCATGTTGAAGTGTAACATTTTAATCATGTAATTGTTATACAAATTATGTGTGATCAACTTAAGTAGTCTATGATATTGTGTCTTAATTATTTACTAGCAATAAATTGCAATGTAATGAATTTTATTTCATTGTTTGGATTGTTTTGTATTTATGAGGGTGGATCCAAAAAGGTTACAAGTCGCAGCATTTGAAAACTACATATTGTGGAGAAATTTTGTTTTGGGACAAAGGGCACTACTTGTCATACAGCTGGTAGATAGTGAAAGCTCCTAGGCAATTCAGGATGATTGAATTGGCAAGACTCTTAGAAAATTGGTCTCATTTGGAAGTGCAAGCCGTGATTCCATTTTTATGGGCAAAGAATGTGTCTGCACCTGTAATGAGCAGACAACATGTAGCGAAATTGCGTCACTCTTTTCAATCAGGCAGACAGGATGTCAAAAATTGCAATATGACAGGGAGCTGCCGGCCAAGTTCTTCAACGACAGAAATCAACACGTCATGAATTGAAGAAATGGTTCAAAATGAATGACGGGTAACTCTGTGTGAAATCTCGTCAGAGCTAGGACTGAGCTATGGTAGCATGCAATATATTGTTTTTCATGTGCTGCGATATTCCAACACAGTTCTGTGAAAACATCTGTCGAGACCTGGCTCAATGGACTGGGACCTGATTTCCCCAAAGATGGTTTAAACAAATTGCTCCCGTGTTCTGATTAATGTCTAAATAGGCTTGGTGATTATGTCTAAATGTGATAGGCACGTACACCTCTTAATTCCCTTTTGTATTTTCTATCTATTAATAATAAATATTTTTTATTTGACTTGTAACCTTATTTCGAATCCACATACGTAGTTCAATTGTATCTAATTTATGAACAAGTTGATGACATTTGTATTTATCATTGTGTTTGAAAAACCCCTGATTAAATAAAATTCGAAATCATTGAAGCACTAGTTATATGTGTGTGATTATCAAAATATATTTGTGTTAAGGTATTTATTTGACTACCCTAAAATTGTGAATTTTGCCAAAAAGTAACAAATTTTTTTAATATAATTTTATTTTATAGGGCATCTTATTAGCTTTATAAAAATACCAAGTTTATTATTTTCTGTTTGCTAGAACAAAAACTACTAATGTTTGAGTAAAAGCAGATGCCATTACTTTTAAGGTGTCATACTTTAAAACGCGTTTTACTCGAAATGTGTATTTTTTGAAAACCCTCAAACAAGGACAGCGATTGCTCAAAAAGTTTTGGAAATAATTTATTGAAATTTTTTGTGTATGTCCTGTATAATAGTAGAAGTGTTTTAACCTTCAGATTTATTTATCACTGTTATCAAAATTTAGAGTCTCTTATGTTAATATAATCAATTTTTTTAAAAAACAGTTTTATATAGTAACTAAGAAAAAGTGCTCTAGTTTTTGTAAAAATTAAAATATCTGTTATCCTGAAGGTCATTTCAAAAATGAATAACATAGCAACACATCAGATTTGAAAATTTGTTCATAAACTTTTGGTACAAAATGGACCATGTTTGTTATTTTTTGTAAAAATTTTCCCATTTTAGTAATAATCATTTTTTTCCTTCTTAATTTTGGCATATTTTTCTTAAAATGTACTAAACAAATCTAAAAACAGTAAAAAAATCCCCATATCCCCCCCTTTTAAAAAAAAGTTGTTGCAAGTAGTCAGATACCTTAGGCTGTTAATGTAATCCTTATATATTGAAGTAAGTTTTAATACATAAATTTAGTTAAAAAACATATTTTTTAATAATTTAAAAAGTATTTCTTTCTTTTTAAAAATATTTGTGTATTGAGTTTCGTTTTAATTCAAACAATTAGTTTTTAGCATTTTATGCATTCTTTAATTTATAAATTTCAAAAATAATTTTTTTTCCTTTTTTGTTTTAACTTTGAATTTATATATTCACATAAAAATTACCTATATAAATTACTATACAATAAACATTTTAGCACTAGTTTTTTTTTTTCATTATAAATTTTAATGTTGAAAAAGTATTTAACAAGTGATCTTTTATCTCCCCAAAACCAAGTTTTCTTTCATAAAAGCTAATTCATAAAATGTTGCTTTTGAATAAAAAAAAGAACAAGACTAGAGAATGAACATTGATCTGAAAGATAAATCTTTAGCATGGATTTGGGTAGTGTAACAAAATGTATACTTAGGATTTCAATTACTGTATATTATTACGTATCATTTATATGCATTGTTAATTTTCATTAGTCAGTGATATTTTAAAAACAATTTACATTCTATTTAATATTTTACAGTCTTTTCCTAATAACATTCGACCTTTGTACACTACATCTATGAAAAACTTAATTATCACATTTTCTGGTTTCCGATCAAAGGATGACTTGGTAAGAGTTTTATTTTTATATTCTTTTACATTATTTATATACTAATGTTTTTAATGTTTATTGAGATATTAATGCTTAATATGAATTGATTTAATTATATATAAATTCTTAATATTGGAAATGTCTGATAAATTTAGAAATTTTAAGTGAACTTTTTATGAATAAATATTTTTACTAACATTTTTTAATGTGGATCAGTTAAAATTGACAATTAATGGAACTTTTTCAAATTTTTTAGACTTCTATGGTAAATTTAGTTCATCACATGGGTGGCAGTATACGAAAAGATTTTAGTATAACCAAAACTACACATTTAGTAGCAACTCCTTCTTCAACTAATGGTGAAAAGTATAAGGTATTTGTATATAAGTCTATAGAGAATTTTGATTCTACATTTTTGTTGTTAATTTAATTTTAATAGGTAATTAGCACAATATGTTTAAACTTGAAATCAATATTTATTTTTAAAACTTCTGCTGATTGTTTCCTTTCAATATTTTTTATTAAAATTTTTTTAAAATTAGACCATTACTTGGGTTCAGTGTTTAAAGTATATAAAAGTGATATGCACATACTTTTTAGAAAATATGTTAAGAGGAAGAAAGATATTACGCAATGAAAAATGTTAAAATATTCATATTCTTTTTTGAATTTATAAAGTTTTTTGATAAATTCAAACTAATTCTAGCATTTGAAGTAATGAATAAATGAATTAAAAAAAAAAATGATAAAATTACCTTTAAAGCTACTTTTGGAAAAAATAATTAATCTTTTATAATTTCTCTAAGACTTCATTCATTATTTTATTGGTTGTGTATCAGAATTCAAATTTACTTAAGATGTAAATGAATGTTATAATTGAAAAAGGAAGCCATTCTTATCAAATGTAATTTTACTTATTCTAATACATGCCATTGAGTTTTTTAATTAAAGCTTTATTTGTTTTAGTATTCAGCTAGTATGGGTATCCCAATTATGACTGCTGAGTGGATTTATCAAGCTTGGGCTAAGAGAAATGATGTAAACTGTGTTGCAACTAATGAAGAGTTGGTTAGTGTGTAGTTGCTGTTAAGTGTGAGATCTGTTATCCAATAAAGATCTTTTTACTTTAATTGATTTTTCAGTACTTTAAGTTGGTATAACATTTAAGACTTTTTAAAAATACATTTTTATAAAAATATATTCAATTAATAACAGTTATTGCAATTAGAATTTTTTTCAATAGAATTAGAAGTTTTTAGTTTTAATAATATGTTTATATAAATTTATATATATATATTAGTAAATTTTAATAGTTTGTGCGGATAGTGCAGGGTTATCAGGAATGAATGACCCAATTTAATAATTCCCAGATGAATAAACAGAAAATGAGATAATTAACATGTCATTGTAAAGATAAAATATGAAATTTTTTCGTTTGTAATGTTTCTTGATGTAAAAAAATAAATACAAGTTGATTGAAAAAATGATCGTTTTGCATAGCTTCATTCATGTAAAGGCACTAATTTAGACATTGCAACTTGTTGCTATGGTTCAATGGTTGCATGGTTTTCAATTTGTACAGCTTAAAATGCATCCCCCCCCCCCAATACAGTCCATATGGTAGACTGAGGTAACATAAGTTCACGACTAGCACTAACTGTTGATTTTTTTAAAACTGCACATAAGTCTCTCTCGCACTCTCTCTACATTATCTGGAAAACAACCTGGTCTCCCTGGACTTTTGCCTTAACACAGGCTGCTGGTTTCCTGGAAAAGTTTATACCATCTTATTGTACTCTTAGATGTCGGTGCATTTCTATGGTACTTTCTCTGAAATTCATGCTGAACCGGGATTACTGATAGACTTTTTGCAAACAAGAGCACACAAAATGCCTTCTGCTGTGACGCCCTTTCCCCACTTCTGTTCATAATTTCAAAAACATCTTGATAAAAACATTGCTGTCAACTATTGGACAAAAATAATGTTACAAATAGAAAATTTCATGTTTTTTCTTTGCAATGATATATTTATTTATCATTTTCTGTTTATTCATCTGGGTGTTATTAAATTTTGTAATCAGGTCATTCATTCCTGATAACCCTATATTTTTTTATCTAGATTTTTATTTTATATATTTTTATTAATTTTTAAAAATAAATATCTTATTTAAATACATTTTTTTAAAAGTTTTTTAAAACTCATTTTTATAGATTTATTAGAATTTCGTTTTGCAAGAGTATTTGGAAATTTTTCTGAATTTCAACTTATACTAATCATTGAAGTATTATTTTTATAATTTATTACTGAAGAATCAATAAATTGTGAAATTGATTTATAAAGAATGAGTAATTTACATAACTAATACTAATGAGAAATTTTTTTTAGATGCAATATAAATTGTTACCTTTTGTGGGCTGTAAAATGGCATTTATTGGATATTCAAAAGAGGAAGAACAACATATGATTGAGATTTCTATTAAAAATGGTAATAAATAATTCTATATTTTATTCTTGTGTCTTAGTATTTTTTCTTTTCTTTTATTCATAATGTTTTAAAAAATGTGAGATAATAAAAAACAAAAGTCTCATTAGACAAAATTTCTAGATTTTCAATTAAATATATGTATAAGTAGATGCAACATATTTGGAAATCGAATATCTTACTTATAAGTTTAAAAATAAAAAGTTATAAAAAATTAAATTTTATTTTTACCTTTAATGCAAGTTTAAAATTTTAATTGTTAATTTGAATGAACAATTCAATTTAAAAGAACTTTTTCAGATCCATTCTTATTAATTTACTTCTCAACTTATGGTTTAAAGCAAAAAGTAATGGAAATATTTCTTTTATTAACTTTTTTTTTGAAAAATTTAAGTTGTATTGTTCTTTTAATTGGCTCGTTTTAATTTTTTCTTTTTGGTCCTTCCCTCCCATCTAAGTAGAATGAATTTATTAGAATTTTATTAATCTAATTTAGTTAAAGTTTCCAAAAATATAAAAAAGTATGTTTAATTGCTGTTTGAAAAAAAAATTATATTAAAGTTGATTATAAGATGTTACATTTGAAGCAACTTAAAATGGTGAGAGAAGTTTCAAATAGTCAGATGTGTTCATAATCAATAAAAAATTAGCATTGCCAGAAGTGTAATCATGCTATTAAAATACTCTTAAATCCTTAAGTAATTTTGTCTTATTGATAACAATTTTCATTTTGTGGAATCACTTAATTACTAATAAGAATAACTCGTATTTTTGTAAATAAGTGTTTATTTAATTTTTAGTACTTTTCTGATATTATCACTCTACACCTGACAATTTTCTTCGAGTGATGTTTAAGCTGTTTTGTTTGATTTGACTTTTAGTTATAGAAAATCCTTGTATTGCAGAAAGAAACAAAACAATCTTGTATTGAAAATACATGCTATTGTTATACCAGAAAAGTATCATGTTTATATTCAGGAATATTTTTAGTTTTTGCAACATAAACAAAGCACACAAGGGTTGATTTCATCTTGTTTGTCTGAAAAAGAACAGTTTTGTGCAGTTCTTGAGTAGTTCTTATGTGCAGCATAACCACATGTATTTTGTAGTAACTAGAATTTTTTCCCTCTATGTAGCAATTGAAAATTTTAATTTTAAATGAACCAATAGTCACAAACCGAAGTAAGTTTTAATTTTATATTCATTGTGGCTCATTCTGGGAGAAATATTGTGGGAAATTTATTTGAATCTTTTCTTTTCTATTTATAAACTTTATTTACATCACTGATTTAAAAATGCAAAATTCTTTTCTTTTCTTCCTAAGGCGGAGAAATATCTAATGATCCAAAAGACAAATCTTGTACTCATATTGTTGTTGAGGATGGTTATACTGTAGATTCATCTGAATATGAGCATGATGTTTATGTATTGAAAAATGAAGTAAGCTAAATGTTTTCATTTCATTTTTTTAAATGTAGATATATTATTTACTGTTTTATTCATTAGTTATGCATTCAAATACATTTTTTAAAATTATTTTTTAACATATCTGTAGTGGTTTTGGGCATGTATACAGATGGAAGCAAAGGCTGAAGAAAGAATTTACATTTTTGAAAATGTAAGTGAAACTCGTATGTATTTCTAGATCAACAATTAAAAATACTTATTGATTTAATGTTTATTAAATATCTTTTTCTTTGCTTAGTTGAATACCACAATGACATCATCATCATTTATTATGCCCATAAAGGGTAACAAACGCAAAAGGCTGGAGAGTGTTGCACATCAGCTTGCTCTTGAAAGCCAAGAAAATGAAATATATTCTATTAATTCTGAATTAAGGAGAAAAGCAGATGCTAAATTATCAATCAGTGGATCCTTTTTAGATGCTACATTTTCACCAGATAAATCTTTAGGTTTGTTTAATTTATATATTTTTCTGGATGAATATGTTATAAATTTTTAGAGCTTTCATGCTTTTTAATTTAAGTATATAATGTAAATTATTATGTGTATAATTTGAAAATATACACTTATAATATCTTATTTTTAACAAGAAATTTAGAATTCTTCCAGTTCGCTTTAAACATATAATACTTCTTATGGTTAAAGATTCCAATTTTGAAGTATAATACTTTAAAAGTAAATATTTGATCCTAATGATTCCAAATTTTCAATACATAGCTGCCACTTTTAATAAACTAATACTTTTCATTACTCAGGTAGTTAAAAATAATTATAAATTTTGATAGCTAAAAGGATTCTAAATTATGAAAGACCAATTAAATCAATTTCTAAATTACCCTTTCCATCACACTAAAATTTTTGTTTGTTTGCCGAATTAGGTAGAAAATAGTCTCAATAGTAAATATACCAAAATTCACTTTAATTTGAACATTAGTTCAAAATAAATTTTGGAAAAAAACTGCTTGTGATCTCATATATTATAGTTTTTCCATAGAAATACTTCATATTTTCCCCATTTCTTAACATTACTCGATGATTAGATTGTAATTTTGTTACTCCCTAAACTTCTCGATTTCTGATCACATTAAACATTTCCTGAACTAATAAGGGAGTTTGCTTGAAATTTTTGGTTTAGGTGTTGCATAGCATTGCTATTCAAATTTGTAAAATTTTGATTTGTTGATTGTTTAGTTTTCAAATTATTATTTTTTTTATTTAAAAAAAACATTATTTGGTACTAGTAGTTTTGAAAAGTATAAAAAAATTTTTTGTCACAATTTTTGAGAGAATCATTTAACAAGTGAATTCATTTTTTGAAACCCCCATAATTCAGAGACTTGCAAAGTTTTATGAAATTTAAAATGTATTTGTATTCATAATACATTATGTATTCAAAATACATAAAAATATTGATCATAACAGAAAAATTGTTTTATACATTAACTGTTTTTCATTTATCTGAAATTACATACAAATAATTTACTTCCCTTTGAGCATGTCAGTTTTGTTTAGCTGCAATATTTGTGAAAAAAAAAATCTTTATTGATTTTACAATAGTGTAAGGTGCTATTGTATGAAATGCATATATTACTCTTAAATAAGACTATGAAAAGTGTTTTTGCTCATTTAATAGACAAAGTAACATGTGCTTCTTTGCGTTCTCTCCTATGATAAGCTAGTGTAGCAAGGAGTCTGTGAATATGTTAACCAAATATTATATCGTCCTAAATAAAAGTGAATATTATTTGTTCACATGTTTCCTATTAAAATTGAATTGAATATTTTTTTAAAAACACAAAATAATATTTGCATATAAATTACAAATGCATAAACATTTTATTAAGTTCGGTTCTTTTAATTTTAAGATAAAAGACAAAATATTCATTATTTTTCTGCTACCAACTTGGAATAATATTTTTGCTAATAGTTATAATATATTGAAAAATTCAGTTTTTTGAATTGTTGATATTAAAATGATTATTTTTTTTAAAAGATAAAATAATTCTTCTGATCAAAATAATTTAGTTTGATTGCTGTGTTTGAAAATGTAATTTTTTTCTTTCAAAAACTTTCTTTAGATATAATGTCTCCAGAGCAAATTGATAATGATAAGAAACATCCTAGTAGTCCCCTTGACATGCGTGCACTTTCTCCTAGGCAACAAGTTTGTTATGAATTATTTCAGACGGAAAGCAATTATGTTAGTATTCTGCATACAGTAATGACGGTTTGTATTTTTTATTTACTCTTTTTATTATTGGATATTGCAACAAGTCTATATTAAATTACTTATGTTTTTAATAAATTAAGTCAAACAAAATTTTTTAATTAAAAATTATACATTTTCTGTTTTAAACTAAACTTAACTTATTCCAGTGGCATCTCTTTGTTAATAATGTAAGGTTTCCATTTTGTTAGTATTAGTGGCAACAGTTTTTATCTAATTTTACGTAATGTAGCCTGGCATTATCAGATCTAGGAATGCTATGCTAAAAAAAGCATATTGTATCGCAGCATCGTTTTTTGCTATTATCAAACCTTATTTGTTTCTTAAATAATTAATCATTCTTCTAAATTATCAACTCCTTACATCTTTATATTTTATAATAACATTTGTTTTATAAGTATTTTTAAAAAAGACTGGAATATTGTTTGTAAGCTATAGTAGCAGTGAGATCACGTTTATATTTATCATTACTGATGATTAAATCAAGTTATAAGTTAGGATCTTGTTTCTACTGATGTAGGGTAATGATAGTTGTTGAATATGTCAAAAATAACTGAGATTATTCCTCATGGGGACATGGAAATATAACTAAATGTTGAATATTTTAGAGAAGTGTTTAAAAATTTTAGATTTATAATAAATTTCATAGCATTAAATATTCTTCTTTTTGAAAGGTAATGCATCAATATTCAATTGAAATATATCAACAAAATATTTAAAAATTATGATCACAATGTTTTTCTGTTAAAAATCGTGTACTTTTTATAAAGAATATCTTAAATTTTTTTTCATACATATATAGGTGTTTAAAGAACCATTAGAAAATCCTGACCAAGTTGGAGGGGCATTACTTGCTCCAGCAGAAATAAAAATCATATTTGGAAATCTACCACCTTTGTTTGAGATTCATCAAAAAATTCGAATTGAATTAACAGATATAATCTATAGTTGGCGAGAAGATCATAGTATTGGAAATGTTATTTTAAATCATGTAAGTTTTATAAAAGGTTTTTAAATTAAATTAAATTTAGTTATTCATATTGGTTGAGTATATTATTTTCATTGATTTAGGCTCATGAATTTATGAAATCTTATCCTCCATTTGTAAATTTCTTTGAGAAAACTAAAGAAGTTCTAGCCACTTGTGATGCTACAAAACCAAGATTTCATGCATTTTTAAAAGTAAGTAATGTTTTTTTTTTAAGAATCAAAGTTTTCTAATTTTTTGTTTATGTTTTCCTCTGTTACCATTTAAAATTTCTGATTTCATGTGTTTCGTAAATTTACTTTGGCAATAAGGCACACACAGTAATCTTCTCATTAAACCAGACAGCTATTTTAAAATGATTCGTAATACAAATTATATTCTTCAGTTCTTTTTTTGACCTAATAAATAACATGTTTTGCTTTATCTTATTTCAAAAATGTGTTCTTTTTTTACTGTATAGAATATTTATGTATCTTGGTTTATTTTGACCCAGATAACAAATAGCTGCAGTTCGTTCAGGTTAATAAGGTTCTACTATATATAATAAATACAATAAAGCCTCTGTACATTGACCTTTTAAAGAATTGTAATAGACTGACCAAGACATTGATCTTTGTGCAATTACTTCAATTTATTCCTTGCATAGAATTAAAAAAAAATTAAGAATGTGCATAAATGTACATAAAATTATTGAGAGTTGATATATTTGTTTTACCATGGCTTAACTGCTCTTTTCGGTATGTTTGGAGGGAGGGAAATCAATTATAATTTGTGTTATTTATGCTATAAAAATTGAAAAAAAAAAAGCATTTCTTGTATTCAAAGTACTAGAAAATTTTCTCGCAGGAAATTCTTTTTCTCTTATTAATTGAATTTTAAATGTGAGTTTAAATAAAGAGTAATATAATTTTTATTTTCAAAAATTCTTGCTTTCAGTAATGATAAGACTTGTTTTTGAAGTCTGATGTTGAAGAAAAATTTCACTTTAGATAAACAATAAGATGTTAGACTTCTCATTAATAAATAACAGTAAAGCATGTCCTATATATTTGGATATGTTTATATTGTCCAGTGAGCTTTCCATCTGAAAAAGGAAAACTCAGCTTAAGAGTTTCAACTTTCAAATAAAACTTTATCATTCATAATGTATGCACATTTCATGTATCACTATCAAGATATAAAATTTAACTCTATAAACATATCAATCAATGATAATGCAGAATTTACAGTTAAAAAAGCTCCTTTATATCATTCTTGATATGAAAATATCAGTTTTGGTATTCAAATAATTTGTGTAAATTCCCACTTAGCTGGATTTTTCCTGTCCATTCTACAAATAACTGGTTAGCTTCAAAAAGTAAATAATTAATAATTTATAAGCATTTCATGGATAATTTATGTGTGTTATTTTTATAATTTCAAATTATTTGAAACCATGTGATTAAAAATTGTTTATTACTTATTTAGACACTGAAAATACTTTTGGTTTTAAACTATATATCAAATTGATGTAACTTTTTAAAAATTTAAGACAACCTATCATTCAATTATATTATTTTCCTTCACTTTGAAACATTTTTAAAGAAATTAATAAAAAAGTTAAAATTTGAATTTATTAAGGTTTGAAATGTTCAAATTAGCACAATTTTCATTGATCTTTGTTTTTAATTTTATACTTGTATCACTGAATTTTTAGAGATGTCAAAGCAAACCGGAATGTGGAAGACAATCATTACAAGAGCTTTTAATCAGACCTGTTCAACGATTGCCTAGTGTGATTCTTTTATTAAATGGTATGTCCTGTTATATATGCTTAAATTATTTTATTATATAATCTGAATTAATAAAGTTATACTTTAAAATTTTGTTTCAGAGTTTTCTATTTAGCTAATT
Source organism: Trichonephila clavata (assembly GCA_019973975.1). Classification (NCBI taxonomy): domain Eukaryota; kingdom Metazoa; phylum Arthropoda; class Arachnida; order Araneae; family Nephilidae; genus Trichonephila; species Trichonephila clavata. The sequence goes on along the minus strand of BMAO01012177.1, from coordinate 104,992 downwards.
TACACTTTTTTTTATAGATATCTTAAAACATACTCCCAAAAATAATCCAGATCGTCACCCTCTTGAAAAGGCAATTCAGTCTTTGAAAGATGTTCTTATGTAAGTAAAATGTTAAATAAGGTTAAAGGAGAAATATATGTTAAATAATTTGGAGTACAAGTATGATTATTGAATATTTTCATTTTAGGCATATCAATGAAGATAAACGAAAAACAGAAGGCCAAGTTGAAATGTTTGACATAGTCAATGATATTGAAAATTGTCCAGTTAGTACATTTTGTTTATTTTTTCAAATATATAACCTCTAACTAAAAAAATTTAGCATTGTTTTTATTCCCATTTCAGTTATTTTCATCAATTTAAAAGTAGTGTAATTTCATCAATGAATCATTTTCAAATTTGTATTTTAATATTCTGATTTTTCCTGTAATTAATATTTTAAATATTTTTTCTTTTGATGTAATATTACTAAATGAGTATCAGTTTTAAATCACTAATTGTAAGCATTATATGTTACAAAGATAAGTTAAAATACAATGCTAAAGAACTGATAGTTAAGATTTTATGTATCACTATTTTAAAACAGAAATGCTAAGTCCATTTTTTTGGTCTCAATTGAGTAGTTGATATCACTAAACACATAGATATAAGAAGTTGTGTGACAGCACAATTCTATAAATTTGGACCAATAAACTTTAAACAAATATATATTTTTTTCATTAGTAATATTTAAAACTTTTTTTATGTCAGTACTGTTCATTGGACATTTCACCTCTATCCATTTAGATATGTTTTTGAGTAGTGATGCTCAACATAATGATAAGGTTTATCTGATTTGATTATTTATTGATACTTATCAATGTTTTAGAATCAAATTTTTGAAGCATATATTTTAAACTTTCAATATTTTGCTATTTAGCTTATAAACGTAAGTGCTATAAATGTTTCTGCTTAATATATGCTTGTTATTGATTGCTATAGAAGTATACTGGCTCTTCTTTCTTATTGTATTTAAATTATTTCTTTTTTTAAAAATTACAGCCCAATTTGCTATCATCTCATAGAAACTTGGTGTGCAAAATAGATATGCAAGAAGTAACTGATATGCTAAATAAAAAGAGTGGTACAGTTACAATGTTCCTTTTTACTGATGTTTTAGAGGTATGTCAATTCATAATAGTAATTTTGTTGATTGAATTTGTGTAAACTAATTTGTCAAATACAATGTATTTTAAAAATAAAGTTGCGCTGAGGTTAATTGTTTAAAATTTCTTTTGTAATACATTAATATTGTTTTGAAATTTTTGTGAATGATTTTTGAAAATTTTTGCTCGAATTTTATTTAAAGATTTTTCTTCTTACAATTGTTAGACTAAGTCTTTCAGTATTAATAATTTAAAATGTTTTCAAATGTGTTGTAAGATAATTTTTTGTATTTTGTTTTATGAACATCTGTAACATAATTATAGATATATTTATAGATATTATTGAATGACTTATATAAAAGCATTGCCATTTAAGTTATTTTTAAACATGTATAGATTATATTTTATTATTTCAGATTTGTAAAAAGCGAAGCAAAACAAACAACTCTTTAAAAAGTCCTGGTGTTACAAGTTTAACAACTGGCACTTTGAAAACTCAGTCAAAATCATATAAGCACTTAGATTTAATTCCCCTTGGGCACATCAAAAGGGTTGTAGATGTTACTGAAACTGAAGGTCAGTATATAAAATTAACATTAAAATGCAATTTTTAATTAATATATACTTGAAACTGTTTTTGTCTGTATTATTTTTTGACTTATTCATTTGTATCTAAAGGGAATTCATAACTTTTAAGTATATTGGAACTGGTTGAATTGAATTTTATTTAAGTATAAAATTTATAAGGAACATGGTGGCTGTGATAATGGTTATCTTGTGGCCAGAGTGTCTTTGAATCAGAGGCTCAGGTTCTAATGCAATGGAAGACCTGCCATGTAGAAGTATTGATGCATGCAATTCTGTTAACTGGAAGCCCCCATGAAGATGGTGGAATTTTTAGAGAGGGGTTCTAGTTTATATGCTTGTGTCCTAATCATATGACTGAGATTCTCAAAATTACGAGGTTTGGCGTGTATAGTTGAAAGCACAATGTTAATGAGAGTCAATTTTAACTTGGAAATAACATAAAATATTTATTTTGTTGCTATGGTGAGTATTTGTATTTAATTGATTGAATTTATGTGGGAACTCTTTTAGGGAACTTGAACCCTTCGACCCGACCATCATGTATATGCGCCATCATGAAACACTCACAGTTCCCGAATATCATGTATGTGTGCCATTGCATTTTTGCTTTCAGGGCTGATCGTCACATATCCGTGCCACTGGCTCAGAATGTTTTAAAGCTCAGTTTTTTTTGGCAATAGAGGCCATTACATGTTCATTAGGTTTGAGATACTTGTAGATCAGACCTACTTGAAATGGGAGAAATATTACTCACATGCATGAGGATTTTAATTTTAATCATTAGTGGAATAGAATATTTCCGAATCAAAGGCTTTATGACTACTCTCGAAATGAACATGTGGGTTTTGTTCATAGTGAAGATAAGAGCTTTATTTTGGCTAGAGAATTTGATTTGCGCTTACAGTTTAGTTTTTAATGGTTTAGTAATCAGATCTGATAGACAAAATTTGTCGTTTTTTTTTGCTTTCAACAAGGTTGACTTTTAGAAATACTGACAATAAAATGCTAAAAAAATTGTACTGAAACAGAAAGTGACTGAAGTAAATAAAGTATATTAATACAAAATATATAAAGCTTATGCTATTTGTATACAGAACAGTATTGAACAACACATTTATATTTTGGTATTTTTATGGATTTAGACTTAACTACAATAAACCCTCCAGTGAGTGATGCTTGTGAAAGAAACCTCTGTCTCTAGCAGTGTTCGCATTTATGTCCTTCGTCCTGAAAGGGTTAAGATAGTAACATTTATTAACTAAATTTGATCTTAAAGAATCGACTTTTACTTCAGGGTAGATACTGGCTATAATAGAGATCTTTATTTAGTGAGCAGTTAGAAAAAAATTTCAAGCTTTCAACCTTAGCATGAAATCGTTAAAATAAATAGCAAAAATATAAGAACAGATATTTTATGGTTTGAAACATTTTGAAGTTAAATTCTTTCTTAATGCATTTATTGTCAGTTTTATTGAAGTAATTTTTTTCTTATAGTCTTAGTACCATATATGATGATTGATATTATTACTCAGAAATTTTAACGTTTGTGTTGAAAGTTTGATTTTTCATGACTACAATTTTTTTAAGCAAAATATTTTCATTAAATGTATAGTAAAAAATGAACTTTCACATTATTTCTTTATTTGACTATACCATTAATTTTTTATGTTTTATGCTGCAATACTAATAAATTTGGTTTGGAACATATTAATTTATTTAAATACATTTTTTTATTGCACAAATTAGGGTGAAAAATAGAATAAACTTTCGATCTGTGTAGCAATGCTTCAGTTGTGATATAATTGTATTAAATTATTTAGTTATTAATTTTGAAATAATGCTTTTAACTTACATTTCTGTTATGTCTACAAAATATGGTTTGGTCCCTGTGTAAGGCCGCCAGATGGCGCACTCTTGACTCTTGGTACAGAGAGCTAAGTCTTTGTTAGAACTTAGTTATTCTACTTGGAGGCAAGGCGCGAGTGCATATGGTTGTACTTGAATGCATCTAATTCCAATATAGTTTGGATAATAAAAAGTTTAGTTATGGCCCGTTGATTGTTAATTTATTAGTAGTTTTAAGACATTTTTCAATTACAAAAGTTCTTTTATCTTTACATTTCCTAAAATCATTTAGTTAAAGCAAATAATTATGTCTTATCACTAATCCTTGAAAGTATCATTAAAAATATATTTTCTCATAAACAACACATGGGTTATTAAAACGTTGAGACGTTTTGATAGAGGAAATCAATGAATATATATATATATATACACACATTCATTGATATATATAATATATTAGAGGGGAGAAGGGAAAACACAGGATGGAGATGTGTTAATATTTAATTTATATAACATTTTATTTGCATTTTAATTGTAAAGAAAAAAGTGTATTTTTTAATATTTTAAGAAATAATACCAGCCTTTACATAATATCAGCCTCAAGTATTTAATTTCATTATAAATACTAAAGGCTTTTTCAAAATTAAAAGGTATGCTCTATGCATATTTATCAATACAAAATATTTTAGACTTTGTTGAAGAGTTTATTTGTATTATTAACTCAGTGGTGCAACAGAGCCCATAGAGGGCCAAGGCCTACTGTGCCCATCTCAGTTTTCATCACCATGGGTACTGAGGTGCATTAGCAAATGTTCCAGATGGGTGGTTATATGTGTTATGCATGGATAATATAAAAAAATGTTTTCATTAGAAAATGTTACTTAGGCAAAATGATGTACATACATCACATGACAAATGTGTCCTATTTTTTCCAAATCTTTCAGTTATAAAATAAACTACATTATATATACATTTTTATTTTTCTAAGAATTACTTTACCAAATATATATATATAAAATGAAGTTTTTTTAAAATTGCTTTAAAGTAGTGTGAATTACAAATTTAATTTAATGGTTGATATATATAAATTCATAAATATACACAAATATATATATATATATATAGCAGTAAATAATTCAAAAGAAGACTAATAAATCCCAAGCATCCTAAGATCAGACCGGAAGAGCCAAGAACATGGAACCATGATATACCAAAAAGAAATGTAGCTAGAGGGGAAAACTATTATGATTTCTCGAGCTGTCACTGGTTTAGGACAGTGAAACAGGATTAAACAATGTTTTGTGAGATCTCAACCTTCTCCTGCAGCAGAAATTGTTTATACATAATAGCTCCCAGTATAAACTAAGGCAAAAACCTAAAACCCACGTGGGTGAATATAACAGCAATAGAATAGAAATTGCAATATTAAATTACCATAGGAATCCGGAAGAAATAGACAAATATAAATATGTATAAACAAAAATATTTGCAAGAGAGGTTAATAATGAATATATATATATATATATATACACATACTATATCAAATTAATTATCTCTAATATTTTTAGAATGTAAAAATGTATTTGCCATTGTTTGCTGGTCCAGCAAAGAGCTTAAAGAACTTTTATATGTTTTTATATTGCTTGATGACATCTGCAAGAAGGAGTTTTTACGTACGTTGTGTCGTCAAGTTGCCAACAGTGTGTGCAAAGCTGATTCTGTGAGTTTAATATTCTATTGTTTCATTTAATTTAATTTTTTTATAAACTTTTAGATAATTTTCAAAAATTTCAATTTTTTGTCATAAAAAATATTTTAGCCCTCATTAATTATATTAATTACTTTCATTTTTAAATCCTTAATTTTTTCATGAGTATTATTGATAAGATAATCTTTTAAAATGAATATAAAACATAAACTAAGAGATTCACTGAATCAATAAAAAATTTATAGTTAAGATGTTTATTATTTTCAGATGTATATTGTAATCATCATTATAATTATTTGTGAACATATCTTTTTTTTTTCTTGCTAAAAGTTTATAAAGCAATTATTTTTAAAGCCAAAAAAAGTTCAGATATTGGATTTTTTAAAAAATGTTTTTAATTCTATATGTGTATTTTAAATATTATGTTTGTTGCTGTTGATATAAAACTATTACTCACATATGAATCATTTTTCATTTTTCAAATTGTATATTTATATTTTAAAATTTTGTTATTTTTAAACAAGATTCTTTAAATGTTTCAATCTAAAATTTTTTTTTTTGGTCAAAATTATTAACTGAAATAATATTTTAGTACAATAATATTTCAGTTTGATATAAGGCTACCTGTTTCTTAAGTTCTTTGAAAAAATTATAATATTCATATTTGGTATGTATGGAATTTTAGCAATACATAATTATTACTAAGGAATATGGTGAATTTTTTGTAAAATGCATGCCGCTTTGTTCTGGTGTGTAAGTGGAAGTTTTTCAAACCAATTGCTTTTTAATGCTTAGAAAAAAATTATTAAATTGGTTTCATTTCGAGATTCTTTAATAGAAATATGTTAAATTTGGGTTTTGTACAGATTTTATAATTGATAATGAATATATTTTTTCTTGTTTCATTTAAAATGATTTGATTCAAACATTTATTAAAAATTAGTAGTGCTAGATCATATTAATTCCCCCTCCCCCTCTTTTTTTAATGCAGGAGAATTTATTAGCAATTTTAGAACCTCATCAGTTAGATTTACATGCATCTGAAAATTCAGGAAATGCTTTGACAAAGGCTTTGAAGTAAGTGGCTTTCTTTTAATAAAATTTTAAGTAATAGCCTTTGAAAACTTGAAAAGTGATTGATAATGTAGTGAATATTGTTATTTTTAGCTTAATATGTTGTATTATAACTTTTAAAAGGTAGATAGAACTTTCAGTTTTAACTTTTTTCATAGATGGGTAGGGAAAAAGATAAAATATAAATAAATGTATTATTAAAAATAACCATTTAAGTAATCTGGAAAAGAAATTTTATGGAATGAATATATTTAGTTTTATGTATAATATTATTTTAAGTTGGTATTTTCTTCAGCTTTAAATAAATCATATGCATTTAAAATTAATTCTCAAACATCCCTTAAACTTTAATCATTTTTCTAAAGATTTAATTTTTATAGCAAAACAAGGAACAAGCTTGGTAGGGCTTTGTCTATGAGGAGGACACCTACGAAAAGAGGCTTAAGCAGAGCTGTTTCTACTATTATTAGTCCTCTAAGAAGTTTCAGTACACCATCAAATACTATTTCAACTCTGAGGCTGTCTTCTGTCACAAACCTTACTGTAAGCATTATTTATTAATTTTTTTATACTGTATATACATATTGTGGAATATTAATTAAAAAAAGTTTTGGTGAAAGAACGTAATTTTTTGTTTTTGCTTTTTAATTCTCTGTCTTTATTTGTTAATTTATAATAGAGATTTACTGGTATTAATTTATTCTTTTCTATTAAATTAACTATCTCTTTAGAATAAATAGAATTAGAATGTCAAATGTATTTTAAATTAGAGCCTTTATAATATATAATATGTAAATAAGAAGGGGAAAAAAAAAAGAAAATAAGAGAGGAAAATCTTTTAATCTTTATTGATAACAATTGTTGTGAAATTTAAGGGGGTATTATAATCTATATATAGAGGCATGAATTTTAGGTATTTTATCAGGTGCAATAAAAAAAACAAAAAAAAATTTTACCAGCCATTATTTTTTTAGATATTTATTAATATTTAAAGAATGAAAACAGAAAAAATTGAGTGAAAAAATTAAAAATTTATAAAGTTACAGACTGATGAAGTAGGAGTTCTCAAAAAAATGGCACACCCTGCCTGTAACTCTCCTATACTCTGTTTCACCTCAAGTTGGCAGCATTAGGAAGGGTACGATGACCGAATCACAGCCGCTGCCGGGTTACTCTAGGAGCAGAGTGTGACTAAACGAATAAATATCACCATATTTGGCGAGTGGGGAAAAAATGCTCGTGGAAAAAAATTTTCATTAAAATTGTAGGAGTTGTTTTTTTTTTGAAAATAGTATATGCCACTTTTTTAATGGAGAAATTTAATGGATTACGTTTCAATATGTTTAGAAATATTGATGAATAAACTAGCAAAACTTTTCTCGAACAAAATCTCAATAGTTCTTAACATATTGAAGGCAATGTTTTTTTAATGAAAAAATACCGTTAAATTGTAATTCATGCTTTCATTAACTTGATTTTTTAAGTGACTTAGGGAACTTTCAAAATAAATAGCTCTTTTTTCTTTAATTTTTATTTATTACACCCGTTTATAAAATACAAATTTCTATTTTGTTTTTTAAGAATTAATCGCCTTTTCTCGGTTATTACTATTTTAAATCCGTTTGTAATAATTATTCACATCCATGTATAAATGCCGTTTATGTATGTTAACTTAAAATATACAGAAGCACAAATTTCAGCAACATCATTTACTTCCTTCAGAAATTTGATTAATGTAGGAATCTCATTTTTTCGAAACAAGCCATGAATTTTTCGCCGAATGCATGCAATGTGAAGTCGTCATATTTCACCAGCCTATTACGCTTGCCTACGATACTGGGCCGTTTTTTACCAGGAGAACTTACAGCACTTAAAGCCTTCTTTTCTTTCTTCATACGGAAAACAGTTCTTTTCGAAACGCCAATCAGTTCAGAAACCTTTTTCACGATTTTTCTGATGGATTCTTGCGGGTTTTCTTCTCGAAGTCAATATGTTTTTCCGAGCTCCGCTTCGGATAGATTTTCCTCGCTTCGATGATGTATACAGCGAGGTTGGTGACATTTCTATCTCAGACATGTTCAAAATGTCAAAAAAAAAAAAAAAAAAAAAACAAGAACAAAGATAGTTGTACGAAATATCAAAATAGTACGTTTGAACGATAGCAAAGACGCAATGGGAATGGCGTTGATTTGGCGGGAATGCTTAGGTAACTCCGCCAAGAATGTAATCTTGAAAACCGGTTTTTAGCCAAGTGAAGTTTCATCAAATTGTTGTTTTTTAACTGTATTCGTTCACAGGTATTAAGGAATAAATGCTTTTAAGATGTGATTAACTTAAAATATATCCTTAAAATCACAATTTCGATAATACACGATACTTTTTAACAATTTACTATGCATTTGCTTTCATTTAAATTCCAAAACAAGTTGGAACTATTTTTCAAGCGGATTGTTACATTTCCTACCCTTCCTAATGCTGCCAACTTGAGGTGAAACAGAGTATAGTAATCTGAAAAAAAAAAATTAATCCTTTATCCAAAAAATGCTGCTGTTATTCAAACTTTAAAAAAGTTTAAAAAAAGGGGGGGGGGAATAGACGCTGTCTGAAATAAAGACATTTTTTTACCAATTTTTTTAAAAATAGTAAAGATTTAAAATTTTTTTAGTATTGTTTTAGTTAGTGCAAAAGAGTAATGTATAGAGGAGGCTCACATGAAATTTCAAGTAAATTGATTCAGTAGAACTTGAGAGATATCATTACAGTCTTAAAAAAAGTAGTTGTTAAATTGTGCATGAACTAAGCCATACAATGGTACTTAATACTTACATTTTTTTCAATCTGCGATTGCTGCTCCTTACATTGGGCCTTCTTCTACTTAAAAAAGCGCATTTTCAGAAGTTCTTTTTTCCAAACGAGCAGTTCTAGTCTCCTTTGAAGCGTCAGAAGCTTGTATTTCTGAACACTCAATCCGGATATTGTCTTTTCTGTCCATTTTACTTGCAAAAATTCAAATTAACACTGAAAATACTTTAAATTTACACTGTACTCAGAACATGTGCATCCATGTTGCTTGTAGGTTTGAATTAAACTGGCTTTAACTGTACTCTAATTATAAAAGGTTATTTCAAAGTATTTTAGGGTGACTTTTGGTTATTGTATTTTAAAATATATATATATAAAGAGTACAATCGGTTTTATGAGGGAACTCAATCGAAAGTATACGGAACACCCCTATCATCTGTTTGATTCATTCCGACTGAGCTCGTTTATATGCCATGTCACTAAAATGCCGATATCTCTGAAAATAATTATAATTTTGAAAAATCCTCTTAAGTACATATTCTTAAATGTTTAAAAATATGACCCCCCGGTCCCCCCCCAATTTTTAGACTAGAAATACCCACTTAAACATCTGAGTTTTCTTGCTGTTTGAATTCTGTACTTAAATTATTGCTCTTTATTAAATTGCTTTCTGTCAAAAAGGCTATTAAAATTATATATTATTATATTAATATAATCTATGCTATTCAGACAAAATGCTCTCTTAGAAAAAATTTTAACTTAGATTTTTACATTGTAATTGTTTTGATAATGTAAATAATATGAATTACTTGCTTTCAATCATTTGAATTTAATAGTGTCTATTTCATTTTAGTAAAATTTTACCACTCTTTTATTAATCAGTTTGTTCTACATTCGATTAAATAATCTATTATTTTCTTTATCAATGTTTGCAGAAACGAATTTCACAGATATTTGTAATTTGCTTTTACTTTCATTTAATGCCAAAGTTAAAAAAAATATATTTGTATTATTTTTCCTATATTTATTAAATAAATGTTGTACATTATTATGAATGCTGAATAGAATAAATATTTTAGTTCAATGCGATTTTATTAAAGATTTTTGACAAAAAAGTGATTTTTATTCAGATTTAAATTAAAATTTGAAAATTTTTCTTGCTAATGAAAATTTTAATTTTGAAAAATCAGACTTTTTAAAAAAAAATTATAGACTTTAAATTTATATTTTTTCTTAATTGACAATTTCACTAAATTTGTATTTGCTTACTCAACAATTGTAATATTTGTGATATGAAAATTACAGAAAGAAATTAGATACATTTGAATACAAATACAGTTGATCCTCATTATTATGAACCATAATATTGTGAATTTTTCTACTTTTTCTTGGAACCAAGAACGTTTCACGATTTTCTTTGTAAAATAACCTCCCCATAGCGAAGTGCATTTTCTATGTAATGAAATTTTTCTCTTTTGATTCAATTTTTTTCTCTCCTTATTTTTAAAGTATTTCTGGACATTTCACATTTTAAAGTGGTCATAAATCTTGCTCTTTGGGGCCTAACTCTCAGAGAGCAATAGAATTCTGGTGGTTTCATCAGTGCAACTTGTGACCCCCATTGTCCAATTCACTAGAAACATCTACGATATCCCCTTTCACCCTCAGTTGAGTTGTCTTATGTCCCCATGTCCTTGAAAAGTCAAACATCAATTTCTAGTTAGAAAATAATGTATGTTTAAAATTACTTATATACTTTAAATTAGAAAATGTCCTTAAATTCATTAATTTTAATATAATTTTTTTTTGAAATGTTGAAAATACAGTGTGTTCCTTGATATTCTTTTTTCTTGTTTTCTTAGCAGTTTTTCTTTCTTTTTATTTTTGATGAGTAAGATATATAAAATAAATGGATATTAATTTTTTTACAAAAAAGTGTGAATAATTACTTTTTTTAATATATAGTGTTTATGAATTTCCAATTTGTTGTATGTGATTTATAAAGTATATTGAAAGATGAACCTCCATATAACTAACTTTTTTTCAGGATTTAGTGACTTTGTTACGTGGAGGACGAACTGTATATGATTTGTTAGTACAGAATAGTGTAACTGTGTGTAATATAATTGAGCTGAATACTGCTTAGTTGAACTATGTTGATCAGTTAAATTTTTATTCTTAATTTTAATTGCTGCATTACAAAGTGAATATTTATTTTGCAAATGAGAACCATAAATCTTTTCTTTCCTCTTCATTTATTTGAATTGTTTATAATTCTATAAATGTTACATTACGAATTAATATCTTAAGCATTATATATTCTTATTATCTACAATACAAGCTATATTTCACTATGCAAAAAAATTATGTATATGTTAGCAGCATTTTTTACCCCATTTATTTTGCTAATTTTTTCCAATTTTATACCAAAAAAATGTATGCATTTTTTTAGAATAATTTAAGGGTATTAAAAAGGTATTAATGAAATTAGTCTATTTTATGGGTAAATTGCCAAAAAAAAATATGATGTATAGAGTTGTATTCTGATGAATCATATTTTAAAACTATGTACATTTTTATATTATGTAGAGATGACTTTTTAGCAGTATATTTTAATTATAATCTCCTATTCCTTTTGCAAATTTTAAGCAGAACATTTTATTTTTATCTTTGTTAATAAAAAGTTTTGTTATAACACATTTCAATTCTTTATTATTATTTTTTTAGAATTAGAAGTGCAAGTACAAGATTAAAAATATTATGTTTAACATATTTATATATTTTTAGATATTTGCTCTCCTAAATCTACTGCAGATCTCATGGCTATTAAAATAAGCCTATTTTATAATAATCTTTCTGTTTTGACAGCAATTACCATGTTTACTCCCAGAAGCACTACTCCCATTTAGTAGCCAGTTTTTCAGGACAACTAAATCAAAAGCAACATTTGAATCAAATTCGAGGTCAGTTATATAAGAGCTGCTTTGGATAGTAGTGCTTCTTAGATCTGTTTCCCTTGCGTTATGTCCATGAAATCCTTTGCACATGTCCTACTGGGGTACCTTGTTTCACTTGGTGGTTTTGTCAATGCTTTTCCCTTCATTTTTAATTCTGTGTCTCTGAACATTTTTTTTTATGTTTTTTAATCTGTATGAGTGCATTTTTTTTCTGTGTTGCCTTTAAAATTTTTTTTTAATGTTCTGTCTTGTGTGAGGAGAAAATGCATTTATTTGTTTTATGAATAGATGTACAACTTTTCTCAGTTTAGCCAATTGGGGGAGGGCTAGGATTATGCAACTTTTTACATCCTCTCAGATGAAGGAAAAATAAAAATTAAGCATGCAGCTTCAGGGAGCTTTTATATTTAACATTTTTGATTTTCCCATTTTTTAGAAATCAGCAATATATAATATTTGTTTGGTCCATAAGTTTTCTGAACTTGTATATTAGTGTAGCTGCAAAAAAAAAAAAAAAATTAATCCAATAATTTCATGTTTAACATTTTTTATTAATATATTTTTTATAATTTTAACTTTTTATTATTCTAAAAACTTTTTAATTCAGTTAAAATGCCTCAAATTATGTTTCTTAAAGCAATTTGATTTTTATGGTTTTCTTAAAATTAGTTATGACCTATTAGTTTAACCCTCTTGCTGCGTATTCCGTGATTTCCACAGGCAACGTAGAAATAGTAAAATTTGCGCAACCCTCGATTTCTGCGAGATGCATTTTTTCTGACTATTTAGCTGTGTAACCTGCACTGTTCTAATTCTATATTGAAAAAAAAAACTCCTTTACTAAAGTTTTTTGTGTATTTTAACTCTAAAATGTAGATTTTATATGTAGATTTGAAATGTTATATATATATATATATGCTATTTTTGAACCTTTAAAAAAAATTCACAGCTAAAGAATTAAATATTTTTTCGTGATTCCTCTTTGTGAACAACCCCTCCACTCCCCCCCCCCACTTTACCTTTCATATCTTTTGTTTACAGATGATTTCACTTGTGATTGCTTTTGATCATAAATTTAGTTTATCTATTTCGATAGGGTCCTCTTAAATTTAAAATGTAGGAATTTATTTATTTTTTATTTGAAAGTAACAGTTGGAAAAACTTTAATCTTATTAAAACCACTAAATTTAATAGGTTTTCTGAAATGGGTTGAATATTTTAGCCATTTAATGTTTTAAATTTATTATATTTATTCAAATAATTTAAACTTAGTTTGTGCATTTTAAGTCATGCATTTTTGTAATGTTATGGTTGAAATATGATGGTTATGGTATGAAAGATTTCTCTAATAGTTACTATTTAGTATAATTTATTTAAAAATCTGAAATGATTGCTTTTAAGCACTATACAAATAGTAGTTTTTAAAATTAAATTTTTTTAAAATGGAATAAGTTAAAATAAAATGCATAGATTCATATGTTTTTGCTTGCTTAAAAATAATATCCTACAATACCAATAGCTCTTTTCATCAATTTTTATTTCTTTGATAGGAGCTTGAACTCCCTAATTCCAGTCTTACCCCCTCACCAGTCGGAGGAAAGAAATTGAAGAGTGGTTCATTGGGTATTTCTGTTGCAAAGTATTTTTAGATGAGTTATCACAAAGACACAATTTGTTTTATTTCAAAGTTTATTTTATGTTTTAGCTGCTGATATATGTAATCTACACTTGGTTGTACTTTAAATATTGTAAAACATCTTTCTTCAACAAAACTTTGAAAGTAATTGTTGGAGTGCATGCTTATATTTTTAATAACCTGCTCAGAAACTAACATTCCAGCTATTTACTCTGTGGAAAATAAACTGTTTTAACAGCACAATAAGAACAATTAACAAATATTTTATTAATAAGTTTATATACAAAGTAGCGTAGTTAATATAAAGATCACTTTAAAAAAAATTAAATTATAAAATGTACCTGGATATGGTGATCTAAATAGTTGATGAGGCAGCTTGTGTAAATATGCAGTGTGAAACTGAATTGTCTTCCACTTCAATTGTATTATACATCTATGTAGTTAGAAATAATTTATGTCATATAGTTAATTTTATGTATAGGGATTCGAGTGTAGTGCTCTAAAATATTTTGATGATTTCTTGATTCATATTGGTATTTTAATGCAATAAATTGTACAGTTTTTTCCCTCATTATTTCAAAATAAATTTTTGTAATACTTTTATGAGAAATAAATATAATCAATTTTGATTGTCATTTGTGATATTATTTTCAAACACATGATGAATTCTTTAAAACAGTGTAAAAATTTATCATTGAAATGGGAAGCTGGCTAATAGATGCTGTTCTCAAAATGGTATGCGTATGCAATGTTAAATGCATTTAGTGTTATTGATATTTAAATTTATTTACTGTTATTGATAAGTAATAACTTTTTCATTCAATTTTTTAAAAATTTAATTGCATTTTATTGGCATAAAATTTGCAACATGATTTAAAATTCAGTGGCTGGAATTAAATGAATACTTTTAATCATAAAAAAATGAAATATACATAGGCCAAATCTATTCTTTCTAGATTCTTGAAATTGCCACCTTTGATCTTGTTTTTGTATTGAAATAAGCTGTTTTCTTTTTTCTAGAAAAATCTTTATTTTTTTTTGGAATTTCTTGGGAGTAAAGGGCTTTGTAAAATGAATTGGAAAAGTCTACATTTTTTTGATTTCATGGAAGTTTTAATATTTTATTTACTAAAGCACACTTAAAGGGTTTTTTGTGTGTGTAAGATAAGTTTTAGAATGACATTAATTTTACTACATTTATGTTCAGTTAACTACATAAAAACTTTCATTTATGTTAATAAAATTTACTTTTTTTGTGTGTAAAATGGCAGGTATGTAAGAATATTACTTTTTAATAATGATATTGAGTGAAATTAAAAAATTTTTTTTTTATATTAAACAAAACTAAATACAACAGCCATTATAAATTATCTTCTCCACCCCTGAAAGACGATTAAATTCCGAAATAACATTTAGTAACATTTTGATATTCACAAAACTTTTTAAAAATGTATGTGTTCCTTTTACAATTACATGATAGGGGAGATAAATTGTGTGTGTGTGTGAATGATTCTGATAATTAGCAATGCAGAAAGCTATAAAAAGGAATTATTTGTATGCTACAGAATTTCATAATATATAATATGGGGTTTGGATTACTAATTAACTTGCATGTACAACTAAAGTTTTGATTTTTTAAAAAAATATTCTCAGATAATATGTGCATTAAATTAGTGATCTTCAGTAGAATATAATAAACTGCTGTATATATCATTTTTATTGAATTAATTTTTATGTAAATTATTATGTTAACCCTTTTAACTGTCCCCAATGTATATATGTTTCACTTAGCTGGTGCATTAACTGTCCCAGACATATAAGTTTTTCTGAAATATGAACCTTTTTTTTCTTTGTACTGTTATCAGTAAAAATATTTCAAAAGCTGTGGAGTGCAATAAAATGACCTAGACAGTGTTTATAAAGTATTTACTTATTTCAGAGAAGGATTTGCTTATTTATGTCTTTTCTTCCCCCCAATACCACATATGCATGCTTATGTGAAAAATGGTGACACTGGAGAGCAAATAGCCTAACATTTAATTGGTAGTTAACAGATTAGTAATAAGGGTTTAATAGATAAGTGGTAGATTAAAGAAATACCCCAGCCTTGCTGATGTCATGTGACTGGCTGAAAATCATGAAGTTCATTATGAGTTTGAGTACAGGTTTTGTGCCTCTAAAATATCTTGACACATGAAATTAGTCAAACTTCCATGATTTTCAAAATTTTAGTGATTTGTTTATACTTGCCCTCCAGAATGTTTCCTTTTTTAAAATACATATTTGGATGGTATTGCCAAAAGTATTATCAAATATTTTTACTACTTAAATTTCGTAGGGTCTGCCTCTTGTTTATACATCATATTTATTGTTTGAAAGGGCATTTGTTTTTAATTAAATTTTACTTAATTGATTTTCTAAAATATTGAGTGATTGAGAAAATAGAACATGAATTAAGTTTGGTTACCTCTATGGAATTTAAGTTTTGTTTCCTCTATGGAAACACATTTGCAAAATATTGCAGAGACTTGTTTATCAACTACAACAGTATTTGGGTCATGTTTAAAAAACAAGGTGATGTTGATTGTTCTGGTATTGTTGCTAGACAGTCAATAAAGATTATGTATTTTGTGCTATTTGTGTGAAACAATTATTTTGAATGTAAATTGAATTATGGCAAATATAATGGGTTTAACATTGGGATGTGCTTCCTCATAATGCTATTATTATTTGGGTTTTTTTTTGCAAAGTAATCTATAAATATAGCTACTTATATGCTCTATATTCATCTGATATAACATTGTGACTTTCCCTATTGCTGTGGCTCAAACTACCTTTCCTTGACCTCTGTTTTGTGTCAATTGATACAAGAAAAGAAAATATGAAACAAACCTTGAAGGGTTTTCCTCAAAAAAACTTTTATACCTGTTTTTGAGGATTGAAATTTTTTGTCAGAAGTGCATTAATGTTGGAAGAGATTACTGTGAAGTAGATGTAATAAATCTTGACTAATTAATTGACACCCTTTGTTTTATGGCAGTATCCTGAATATTTTCTGATTACAGTAATAATTAAAAGGCCTCTGACACATTAAGAAGTATTTAAATGAAAATCATATGTAATGTATCTTAATAGAAATATAAAGTTTGAAGATTTTGTGTGCATGTTGTGTTTTATTTTAGAGATGCATTGAACTAATAAAATAAGGAATTGTGGCTTCAGGAAACAGAAGTTGAGTGTTATGGAGGAAATGAAACGTGAAATACAAAATAGCATATATTTCTGTACTGAATGACTATTACTAATGAAAACCAAGAGTTGTGCTATCAAATGAAAAGGTATTGCAGCCATAACTTGAGGTTATCCCTAACTATTAAGTAGATTAAAGTCAATTTAATATTTCACAGCAGATATAAAGATTTCTAGATTCATCAACGATGAACCTCTGATTTCTATTCAGAATGAAATTTATCAATGAAAAGAATTCTATATTCTAGTCGGTGAGTTTACGGATTGAACAAGGTTCAATACCATATAAGTGTGTTTGGGTATAGGGGAAAGGGGTTAAGATCTCACTTTTTGATCTGACTTTTAATAAATAGTCCTGATCTGACTTTTAAAGATAAGGAAAATAAGGATAGTGTGAAAATAAGAGGCAAATAGGATACTATTTTCTTATTTTCACACTATCCATTCCTAAAATGTTTTTAATTAAATATTTTTGATACTTGAAACTGTCAAGGAAAAGTTGATAAATTGCATTTATTTAAAATGTATCATAAAAAATGCTATTCACTTTTATATTTCATAACTAAAAAGTTTTTCCTGTTTGGAATAAATTTTTATAAAACTCTTGTCTATGTAGTAAATTTAGCTGAAAAAGTTAGAAAATAATTTGTGGGAATTTAGATTTCTTTATAGAAATTTGTAACCGTTACATTTTCTCCCCCTACACCCCGAAGACCGTCTCGGCGAGGTGGTGTACTATCAGACAATATGGCATTCGCTCCAGCAGTTCCTCTAGGAATCAATGGTTGTTTGCGAGGCCTTCCTCTTCTCCTGAGAGGTACTACAGGAGACTGGGTTGTGTGACATTCAGAAAAGGTGTTAAAGCTGATGCATGATAGACACCTAAAGGTTCGTCAGGTTTGTCACAACTAGCTACTACAAATGTGGTGGGGGATCTCTGGATAGCACAATGTAAGGCCATCTCTCCTGGGCATCAGTTTGGCACTATTTAAACTCTGCCTTCCCTTGACAAATAACGACAGCCAGGTGGCGCTACTTGTTCTTGGGGTAAAAGAGAACGTTTTTCATGAGATCTTTTTTCCGCCGGTTGGTCCCCGAGCCATGGATACACGTGGAGTCAGGGAAAGCCTTTCCCTCCTTTGATGTCTCATGTTATTTTGTTTGTGTGTGTATCTCCTTGTGTTGTGGAACTTCATGAACATTAAAAAATATCTTGTTCCTGTAACCATCAAAGGCTGCATTAATTAGTATTTCACAACATGGGAGTATCACAAATTGAATTTTTGCGGAGAATACATTTCTTAAAAGTAAGTATCTTCTTTGCTTTCAAATAGTTAAAGTATGTTTTATTATTTTTTTAGCTGATTCTTACGTTTTCCCAATGAAATAATTCCAATTCAATTCCCCCCCCCCCTCCCAATATCTGGTCTTAAATTTTGCTTGTTTTAAAGGTACCAATAATTTTTTAATCTGTGTTTGTATGATATGGTTCTTTCGTCATGCAGTTGTAAAAATCTTCTGAATATTAAAATATCTGGGTTATATATTAATTTTAAATAATTTTTAAAAGATAACTCTCTCTCTATATAATTTCATGGCTCCTAATTTGGTTTAAATAAAACATTGAGGACAAATAAATTACAATGAGGTAAGTTATAATAGAACTTATAACACCTATTATATAAAATACTCTTTAGTTATCAAATGATGAAATAATTTTCAATGTGAAAAGATGTAAGCTTTCTTTATATTTGTGTGCAGTACAAAGATTACAAATTCATGACTTACTTATTTGATTCAAAGTGGTGGTATCAAATGTTTATTTTGAATTACTTTTTGATTTTGGTAAGATAGAAAAAATTTTACTGAAACATTTTACACTGATTGCATTTAATCATTATTCAGTGTTGAATATGGTTTATTTGCTGTTTAAAATTTTGTAAAAACTGATGCATAATTATATAAAAACTAGGATTTGTAAGTGAAATTGTTTTTAATAGAAAATTCTGCATTTTAAAATGGGAAGAAGTGGCATTGAAATCCTTGGCCGTCTTAAAGTCTTTGGTTTGGTAATATGTAAAGATTTTGTATAGGAATGGGATAATAATGATTAAAAAAGAAAAAAAGAAACACTGTAAATTTGCGCTATCATAATTTTGACATGTTTGGTTGAACAATAGTGGGTTCAGTCAAAGCCACCTTATTCAGATGGCCTTGGTTCAGTTCACATCCTTGTAATGGGTCTAATGTGTACTGAATCTGTTGAACTTGAAGTTTCAGCATTGGTGAGATTTGGAAGCTAGATAAGTATGGTGCCAATGAAGGTGCTTCTCTTGAATTACACAAGGTCCCTTGCCAATAGCCTCATATTGCTGTTAATGTCTTTAGTATGCTTTCTCTTCTAAGCATGTTTAAAATAAGCCAGGTTAAGGAAAAAAGCTTTATAAGCTACAAGACAGAAATAAGCCTTTAGATTGTTGTAAAAGCCTGTTCTCCATAAAAAAAAATAATGCTATGTGATGTAAGAAAGTAATGGAAGAAAAATCCGGTTTCACTTTTTACATGGTAACATTTTAAAATTGTATCTAGCAATCTTTATTCATTAACATTCTAAAATCACAAAGATTTTGACAAATAATGTTGGCAAGACTTGAATGACATAAAAAGGAATGGAACCCCAGTAATCTAGTTGCAACTGATTGATTGTCCATTGTCTAGAGTATTCATGAGATGTTCCTTTCTCCAACATTTTGTTCCTAGAAGTGCAATTGTTTCTTTTATTTCAGTAGTACAATTTTTTGAAGACGCTAGTTTTGGGTCTGTAGTACTGGCTTAGCTAGTCCTGAGGGTGAGTGAGTGAGTGATTTTGGGGTTTATTGGCGCAAGAGCCGATTTCGGCTATACTGCGCCAAACATTTGTTTTAATATCTGTGGTCTAGACGGGAAGAGAAAGAAAGAATGAATTTAATGACAAGAAAGAGGGTCGAAAATAGAGAAGGATCACTAGGGTACCCCGGGTTCGTGAAGCCCGTGTTTACCAAAGCTTGTAAACCCCGTGGGAAAAGGAAAATATCACTAGGGCACCTCGGGATTGTGACACCCGTACTCACCTAAAGATGGTGAGCCCCTTGAGGGGGCCCTGTATCAAAATTCCTTGGGGAAATGGGAGCATTAATAATGAGACTATTGTTAACTTTTTTTTACGCATTTTACTTGCACATTTTTGTGCCCCCTTTATCTTGGGAGCCTCTTATCATTGATACGGTGGTAGCTACGCCTCCGGTCTGTAGTAAAATAAACAGTCTTTTATTTTAGTTTTTGCTAATTTCAGTGCATTGTCTGGTGAATCAGTCACATTTTGAAAGACGCATTGAAAAGTAACTGTTCCTCGAAATACCGGTATTTTTCAGTAATATTCGTTGTTTATAAGGTGTGATTTAAAGAAGGATTTTTTCCCCAGTTAAATGAGATTTAACTTGTATGAAAAATATTCATCGTGTACAAGCCATGTAACGGATCTATACGCGTCATTATTTCACTAATTCTCTTGGGGAAACTTTGGGGCCAACATTCGGCGTTAATTCACAGTCTCAAGAAGGAACCCTGATATTTAAATTAGTTTGACTATATAAAGTCAAAAAGGTTTTGTAGATGTAAGATAGAAGGAGCAGGAGAGCTGTTGCGGTGATACGTAGGTGAGAATATTAGAATATTTAATTTTGTTAATTTTAATAATAATATTAATAATAATTTTGTTTTTAATCAAAAGAAGAGATCATATGTTATTTTCAAAAGGCATTTGTCCTTCAATGTAAAGCTTTTCAATTTCTTTCCGACTGAGAGAACTATACAATATATAATAAAGAAACAGGTAAATTTACAACACAGTCATTATTACACTTACAAATTAAATTATAGCGATTGCGTGTTTATCAAACAATAATTGTTATTGTTCATTTTTTTAGTTTAAAAATGTATTATAACTGAATGACATCTGTCATACTTTATATTCAACTTCATATTCGTTAATCGGAAAAATAAGCTCACAAAGCCAACATTTTGAATTATTAAGACCACACAAAACTGCTTTCTTTAAACAAGTATCGAAAGTCTCCATAATTGATGAAATCTTAATTGAAAACAGCTTTTTTGTTTTCATATTCATTCACGGCATTTGCTTGTTTTCTGAAAAGCTCATCAAAAACACTCTAATTAATAACGGACTAAGCGTATATATTTTTAATTAGCAAGGTTATTTAGGAATCAAGCATTACTTTTTTTCTTGACGTGAGTTTCTCTATGGTATTAATGGTTCTTCTTTTATGCCTACCTTGTAAGAGTTCTGAGAAGTAATTACACATCGAAGACTTACTCAACCTTCAAGGCTGGTCTGTAATTAAAAGATCATTGGTTGATTCGCAAATATTGATTCCTTGTTTTTTTCCACCCCTTCATGGTTAGTTGAAGTATTAGTTGGGGGTAGGGAGGGTGACTAAATAAAAGTATTCAGGAGCGTTGACTGCAATTAATTGTTAAGTTTTATTTTGGGAAGGTTTCCGAGATGGTTGATAGGGATCTTTAGAATTTGTTTTTGTGAAAAGGTGCCAATCATTTAAAATGAAATATTTTGTTTTATTTTTTGTGTTATATTTATTAAAGTTTAACAAAAATAATTTTTCCAGTCTTTAATCAGAGGATTTTGGAAACATCCTTTTTCATGATTCGATACAGGCAGGGTCGTCTTAAAACTTCTAGAGGCCCTGGGCCCTTACGCAAAAGTAGGCTCCCCCCTATGACCTTTAAAAGTGTTGTTGTTTCTAATGCCACCTGTCTGACGGTGTCAGATCGAGGCCCACGAAATTTATCATGGCAGGAAGCTAGGTGGACGTCTGTCTTTAGCCTTTAGCTTTGAGCACCGTGCAGGTGACAGCACGATTTGACGCGGATCAAGCGCGATAAATGGCGACAGCTGCTACGACTGCCCACAAGACTTTCGGACCCACTGATTTAACGAGCACGTACTCCGTGTGTACACGGAGGGTATTTGGTGGCATCGAACCCGGGCCAGACAGTACATAGCATACGCTGTCAAATACTCGTACAAACAATAAGCCGAAACAAATAAATACGCATGACTTACAATCGCACAAACTGGCTCGAGCGACTGCCGCTTTTTAACTTAATAAGTAATGGTGGTGTATTGTGTTAGTCCTAGGCATATACATGGATGACAATCATCATATGTAGCCAGTTGAAATATCGTCCGAAACTCAAGTTTTTTGGAGAATACAACCGGAAATAACACTTGACGTTGAAATTATTCGAATCATGATCTTATTCAGGCTCAGTCGAGAACGAGATGAGGCCCCATTGTGACCGAAGCCCGGGCCCAGTTGGCCCATGCCTTAAGACGTCTCTGGATACAGATATTGACAAGAAATATCTATTTCGAAAGGGGAGTTTAAAAGAAAAATACTTTATTCTTAAGCCTAAAGTATTTTAAAATTCATACATTAAACGTTAGCAAATTAATTTTATTAGTATGTGATTTATACTAAAAGGAATGTTCAAATGAAAAGGTACGAAAGGTCGTTACAACGCAACCGTTAACATATTTGCCTATGCCACTATGGGAGAAAGTAGAGAGACATCTAAGGATGCGAGGAGTCTCCGGTGTGGATCGGAGCACAAATGAGCGTCCGCATGCGCAGGATAGAGCAGAGGCTGTTATAAAGAGCGCCGTCCAATTGAGAAAACAAAGTGCTTCTCTATACAGCCATTATGCGTCCCATAGTTGCCTATGCTTGTCCAGTCTGGGGCTATATATTATGCTAATACCAATATTAAAATTTTTGATGCCGTTCAAAGTTCTTTCATACATATCAAAACCACAAGTTATATGCGCAATGACGACATACGTAAAGCCTTAAAAATCAATTGTTTTAAATCTCATATTCAGAAAATTGCAATTAACTTTTTCAATGCTTTAGCAGAAACTAATAACGTAAATAAACTATAAAACTAAAAGGCCATGAAGAATTCTTGTTGATTCTTACCTCCATAGTATTCTTATTTTCATCGCAGTAATTTTTAATTATTGCATCTAAGTAATTTAAAATTTTTCATTTCTTTAAATTTTTTTTCATATTAAATTTTAAATTACCCCACTGGACAAGCTCTTCCCACTTTTCTTATTCTCAGACCCCCGGACAGCCAATCGGACTCTATGTTCACTTTTACCATTGACCAACCAGAGAGCAGTCTCTAAGCTCTCATCCATGCAAAAAAACTCTTCCACGCTATGAAGAAGAAGAATCTTAGGCACGCCTCCCGGATCTTCTCGTCTCAGCCAATGGCCATCATGCCTCTGAGCAGAATGAAAAACTCCACTTTCGCCCTCTCCCACATCAAAGTACACCAGATATGGGACTGAGGACTGTTCTCACAATCCAGATGCCCACTGAAGAACGCCCATTCAACGCGGCAGTGCGTATGAGGACATGATGGCGTTCACATTGCGAAATTAGACAAGAAAGGTGTAGCGAGGCGTTATCCGATTTCTGACAGCGGAAGATGCTAAGCCGGCTGCTATTAATTGCTACGGAGGGTGTGGTTCTGCTCCATGATAAAGCACATCCACACGAATCTAAGGTCATACATACGGAATTGACCAAGTTAAAGTGATAGCAGCTTGACCATTCTCCCTACAGCTCGGACATGTCAATTTCCATATGTTTGATCCCCTGAAAAAACATCTGAAAGGGAAACATTTCAACTCGGGTGACGAACTCAAGGACGCTGTAAAGGACTGGGTCTCGTCAAAGCCAAAGGAATTTTGGGAACAAGGAATCTATCGGCTTGTTAATAATACGGAGCTTAAATGATTATTGTGTGTTTTTCCAGGTTCTAATTTATATAAAAAGAAACTCCGAATCACATACACAGAAAATTAATAGTTTATTGAAATTACTGTTACTTCATTATGATTAAAAAAACATACCTTGTCGTAGACAGGAGAGGAGCAGTGGGACGCCCGGGAGGAATGACGGGACGCTGCTGTGCGCTGTATGTCGTCCCTTGCACTTGGTAATTTTTAATTAAACCCTTGTCGACAGGAAATGATTAAATTCCCTAGAGAGGGGAGATTTGAGGGTAACAAGGGGTCAAAGTACTCTTAAAGTTTTGATCTGTATTATTGCACGGGTACTCTTACCCAATTAAAACGTAAGTGCACCACACACAAAAAAAAAAGAGTTTCACGGATACACTTCGGTGTGACAATGTCTGAGTTTAAAAGACGGTACACAAAGGAATCAGCAGCAGAAACAAAATTTCGAAATCCTCATGTTGACTAAAGAAACCCCAGGTTCTTGGGTAAGTTCTTGGATACCACTTTACATTGTGTTTAAAAAGTAAAGTCATAGAAAAAGTACATTAAAAGGTGTTAGTGGATAAGACATCTGTTTTGAAACAACATTGTAGTGCCCTTAATTTGTTTACAGAAAGTCCTTTATTGTTTCCTTAGTTGTGTCCTTTATTGTTTCTTGTCAATAAAGTTTGAAGAGAAAATCTCATTGGTGGTTTTCGAAGATAGAACTGACAATCATTTTTATTTTACTAATGATATTGAGGGCAGAGTATTAAAAGTCAAGTAAATTATAGTAATATTGGTGCAATGAAGCTTATTCATTAGGGTTTGGAGTTGTACTATCGAAAGATTTGAGAAAATATATACAATACCTCTGTAATGGATGTGCCATCCCATTCATTAGTGTATGAGAGTTAGAAGGAAAACTAGCCATAGTCAAAACAACACAATTCATTTACTATTCTCAACTACGACACAAATTCAACAACCTAAGATAAGAAATGCACCAATTGATAAATATGGGAGCAACAGTGGAGTAGACGAGATAAAATTGGAGAAATAATAAATCGGATCACTAACACTTAACACTTCCAGGCCATACACCTTCTTATATATTTGAAGATAATTTCTAAAGTAATCCAATCCAAACCTGCCGAATCCTGTTTAGCAACCAATTGACCAAATCGTCAATCTTAATATTAATCGAATATTCTACGAAGTGCTCTCGTCTAGCGTTACTTTATCTTACGTTAATCTTCATGCTATCCTTTAGCTCTTCTAACCTCTCTCTCTCCTACTCGAACCCGAAATGCATGACATAATTTACATAGACCGCGTCTTCTTCTTCTTCGGGCGAAAGTTTTCAAGTAAATAATATTTAAAGAAAGTTATTCCCCAAGAGGATTGTTAGAAAAAACGCGGATAGGCCCGTAACACGACTCTACTAAATATGTCTACAAAGTTTTTATCAATCAAATTATATTATTTTTTTCAAACTGATTTTCTAAATTATTTTAAAATTACCTCTCTCGCTTAGCCTATCCCTATATGGAACATAAAATATAAATTTTATATTCTATGTACCATTTTTTTCTTTATTGAATTCTTTAACAAATATTTACAATAGTATAATTCCCTCAAAAATACAAAAAAAATTATAAATGTTTAACAATAAAACATTTTCTTAAAATTTTAATTATAAGAAGTGAATCAGAATGTTTTTTAAAAAGAGAATGGAAAAAATTAGAGAAACAATAAAAGTAAGTTCATTTGGAAATGGATCCCAGAAAGTAATTTAATATTTTTAAATGATTCTTTTTTGTTCTATAATTGCTTTTTTTCTCAATGGGTACTCAAATGGGTTTTACAATTAAGAAACTTTACCTTGAAACGTCTTTTAAATTATCACTAATTTCCCAATTACAAAAAGTTAATTCGTGTGCATACATTTTTTATTTTAATTGTTTCTCACAGCTGTGTAAAATCAGTTATCTGTAAGACAAGTAGAAACACTTTAGACAGCTTGATAAGACAAAAAATGTGGTTAACAGAAAAAGTTTTGAAAAGATAATAATCTGTCATATTTTCTTTTTATTTCAGAGGGAAGAATATTTTTTTTTTATTTAGGGTATATTTTGTTATTCGTGGAATAATTTAATCATGAAAAGTAAATTTTCTTTTTAAATTGTGTTTGAATATAAGATTAGATAATAATTAAGTAATGGGATTTTTTTTTAACAAATTCTTCCTAGTAAAATGTTATTTTCTTCTCAAGTGGAAAAAAAAAGGACCATTCAATGAATTTAGTGGGCTTTAGGTGCCAAAAGCAAACGAGAAAAGATAATAAAGTAATTAAAGCATATTAAAGTAAACATTGTTTGAAGATGAATAATTTTTTAATATCGATAAAAAAAAGCCTTTTTACGTGAATTTTCGATTTTCATGGAAAAAACATCCAAATAGTATGGTTAGTAATTTGAGTAATAAATTCCTATTAATACTGATTGATTCACTATTATGCGATTTGAAAAGGCCAAAATGTTGTCACTAAAATGATACTGCGAACACGAACAGAGCTAATTGCTTAAGGTCAAGCTACTGGTCATCTTATAATGAGTTCTCAACGCGTTTTCAGACTGACTTCTAGAGAAATGTATTACAAGTATTGTTTGATTGATTTTAAAATGTCACCTTGGGAAGCAACCATGATATATGCAGATTAGGTTTGCTGTTTAGATGGATTTGAAGTCGAATAGATGTTGAGAGTGTGATTGTTTTTTTTCTTTTCAAATGGGCTGCATTTTGGCAGCCAAGCTTTCGACACAGCAAATCCCCAAGTATGAGGACCTTTCATTGGTGGCGGCTTCCGCTACCAATGAAAGCCAACGGATGCTAAATATTGCCTAGAGTTACAGCACCAAATTGATACTCAAGAGACTTTTTACATGCCACATAATAATATGACATGTGTGCCTACGATCTTTGCATCCAGAAAATTTATCGACTCCAGCCGGGATCGAACTAGCAACCTTGGGCTTAAGAGGCAGGCACGCTATTTTTGAGCCACCGAGCCGAGGGATTCTAACGAGAGGCTTTGCTGTTGCTAGTGTAAAGAGTGTACTGAAGAGGCATTTTATTTTTCTGGCATTTATTACTATTTGAATTATTTACAGTTAAAGGAAAAAAAATTCGTGTGTATTCCTATGCGTTTCGCCTCTAAGTTCTTCTTTCCAGTCCCTCTAACTTTTGCTTTTAAATTTCTCGAGCATACTGTGAGAATAGTTCCACTTCATTTCACTTCTCTATCTCAGATACCTTCTGCTAGGATATTACTAGATTTTGGATATTTGTTGTTGGCAAATTAGATTTAAACTCGTAAATTTTCGCATGACTTCTGCTTAGGATTATACTGGATTTGGAACTCGCTCGGCTGGGATTAAAGGTTTCCAAATGTCAGTTAATAGAATCTGTATTATTATCCATTAAGAATGTGGTCATTTTCATTAAGATATTTATGTACTAAGATATTTTACTGAATAAAAGTTGTTAATTTTTGCAATGTCTGTCAATTCTTCCCCTCTCAACAGTAGTACGAACTCGGGTTCATTTAAATCTTACTGGACTTTCTAATCTTTGAAACAATGGAAGAATTAATTTTCTCTCAAATACATCCTCCGTACTCCAACCTAAGAATCAAGAATTATTTGAAACTTAAGAGTGTTTTATTTGAAATGGGTGCTTTCAAAGGCACGCACGCACGCACACGCACACACACAACTTACGGTGAAAACGTTTCATCTTTGGTCATATTTTGGAAAAAATTCAATGTTCGAAACGTTGTTGAGAACATTGAACATATACTTGAAATGAAGTAAATCGTGGGGAAATATGTTTTGGCTCACTGCGTTGATGATTTTTTTGTGATGGATCTTGAAAAAATACGATCGCAAAAGGATGTTGTGAAACTAGGACATGGTTTAAACTTTGACACTCCAGATATTGCCGATGTCATTAAGTGGATTGATACGGATTCTCAGCTTCTTACGACGACTCTCTGACCAACACAAAAGAAGAATAAGGAGGAAAAAGAAGAGAGAATATAAAGAGAAGAAAGAGAAATTGAAGAAAATGTGCAAATAGAAAAAATTTCACAGTGAATTATCACGAAAAATCATTCGATTCCATTGAAAGAGCACGTGAATTAATTAAAAAAAAAAATCAAAATGAAAAAAAAAAAGGAATATCGCGCCGAAAATTAGAAAGCAATATTTTGTGTAATCGTATGATGAACAACAACAACAACAAAAAAAAAAAAGAATAATTTTCAAGTAAAAATAGTTTCACATCGAAGTTGTTTTTGAAACTTTTTAAATCTTATGCTGCTAATATTTTTAAGAATTGTCATTTTTTTGAAATAATTCACAACTTTTTAACATATTAAACATTTTATTTCTCTATTTTTTAATATAAATATTTGACTTCCTTCTTGTGATTTAAAAATTCTTTTTATATTTAAACATAAAATTTCATAAAACATATATTCATATATATGCTTTTAAATTGAATCATTATCATAAAAAATATTAAATGAAGAAATTACGTCTTTTTTTCTAAAAAAATTTGAAACTGCAATAGTGAAATTTTTAAATAAGTAACCAAAATAAGGAATTTTATGCGGTGAATCTCTGTATTAAATAGCAAAATTTTAATTTTCAAATTCTAATCTTTGTGTTGACATGAAAACAACACAACCAGTACCATTTTATAGGTCTATCATTTTAATTTTCAGTATTCATTAACTCTATCATTACACAGAATATATATTACTAGAGTCAGTTAAAAATTTAACATTTATTTCAGAATTATATTGATTTTTATTGAAAAAAAAAACTAAGCCAAGAAGTTCGATAAGTCTTCAAAAAAGCTTCAATTATAATTAATGGGACAAATATCTGAACAAAATTAGTGTTTCTCAAAATACGTTTGAAAAGTATTATGTTTTCTTGTTGTTATCATTATCGTTGTCCGATCTAGTGTTTACTTCCCCAAAATGCACACACACACATAGTTTTGTTGTTCCTTCTCAAACTATTTTACCGACTATTTTTTGCTATAGCAACAATTTCTGTAGCACATATTCATAAATATGTGTGGGCAACGTGCCATGGTGAGTATGAATTTGTAAGGTATTGTGTGAAATTTTTTTCTTTCACTAATTGATCTATTACCTATGATATAGGAACAGTTATAAACTAAGTAAATCTATTTTTTATTATTTAGTGAATCGATTTTTACTTTTTCTTTAGGTTTAGTAGAGTCAGTGAGTGAGTGAATATTAACGTCGTACTGTTCAGCTATATACACGAGTGCTTTTGGAGATTTTGGCGTAGTAGAGAGTACAATGTGTACATGAACATTCAATGAAATATTGAATTGTTTTCTTATGAATGTTTATTATAGGCATACTAATAAAGTTATGTGTTTCATACATAGTCGGCGAAGCTTAATACAACACAGATCTGAAGATAAAATACTGCTTATAATTTTTTACTTTTTCTTATACATTTTAATTTACTAAAACAGAAAAAAGTACTAAAAGAATTCCATCACATCAAGTTTTTTTTGGAAAACTCAAGTTTTTAGTTTCGATTATATATAGCATGAAATTTCTGTTAAGTTTAAAACCCAGTATTCCATTTTTGATTTTAAGAATTTTCACATGGATCATTTTTCAAGTGGACTCGACAATGAACAAACAAACAACAACATTGAATAGTAGGGAAAGAGAAGACGCGGGAGGAGGGTGTCTAGGTCTGGAGTTGGAAGAGGTCAGATGTTTATTTCCAAACAAGTTTAATGAATAAATAGCGAATTTTATGGAATATGTATTTTGAGGATAGGTTGAGGATATTTCGACGTATTCTCTGAGGTATCAGGACTAAGTATAAACACGATTAAAAAAGTACAAACAAATATGCTGTCAGATTAAATCATGTTTCAAGCTGTGACAGATCTATACGCGGCCTTCAACTAACAACTCCTTTTGGGTATTTTTTTGAGCCAGCAATTTTAACCAATCTTTTAAAAGAAGAAAACGTGATATGGAAATTAAGTTTAATATATATATATTCCTTTTTCGCGAGTTTGTGAGTTAGTGAATTGTGAGTGGATTAGAAGTGAAGTGAATAATGAATAATTAGTGAATTGGCAGTGAAGAGAATACGTAAATAAAAAGTAAGAAAGCCAGAAGTTTAGATAACAAGACATGATAAGTTAGTTACAAGGTGAATCTTACGGGAATTGGTTTATGTCCTTGTTAAAGGCTACAACCCAGAAGTGTTAAAGTCAACTTGGGTTAAATAGAAGACTGCCTAAGTTCAGGTACTGTTATCTTAAATTAAGTTGATGTTTAGAGTGTTAAACTAATAGTGCGGTCCTTAAATACGTAAGCTCTGTGTAAAGTAATATTAAAGGAGAAGAGCGGCAGTATTGAACATATTCTCCCCAAACGCGAATCTCGTCTATCTCCCGCACTATTACTGAATTGAATTATCTTATTCATAGTGTTATTTGTGTTTGAATTGTTTATAGTGATAAATAAAATAATTGGAATTCATCATGTCGTATGATCCTTTAGTTCATTCCACACCTTTAGCTGGGTCACAGGGTAGAAGGGATTTAAACGCGTTTCAAGGCTATATATATATATAGTATCTTGTTTGTGTGTTATGTAAAGACATACTCACACACAGTTTACATTCAGCATTCAAAACGTGTTTTTATTTCTGGTTTATAACTGCAAGAGGTCATGTTTCTTCTCTGGACAGCTTTTGTTTTATTTGTGGAAAAGAAACACCAATGATTTTGCGCATAAAGTTTATTTTGCGTACTTGAAATCGAAACTTCAGGATAACTAAAACAAACTCCAGAACCTGATATGTTCTAGTCTGGGTAATATCCTGAGTAAGTGGGAGAATGGATACACTTACCACCCCATGATGAATCTAGCTCAGATTTTTCTGTTTGAGTCTCAACTTTTTTACCCATAGTGAACTCAATGATCTAGTCATAGATTAAGGCCCTTACAAAGAGGCATCCAAATTGCTTGGATAAAGGCTAGAAAACAACCCAGTTATCCCCAAACACCTCATTTTCGTGTACAGAATTTTTCTTAGTTTTTTCCTCTAAAGACGGAAATCTAGTTTTTTGTGTATGATGTTTCATAAAATGATTCATTTGAGTGGGTCACTATTCATTGGTACATCCAACTTAACTTCAGATAAATTTTGTTGCATAATACAAATGTATTTGAATCTTTTTCTATGGGTAATCAACGAATACTGGAAGAAAACTATAACGATATGGCGATGATTCTTCAGATAATCAAAAATTAAGAGCCTAAATGGATAGTTTGGGGAGACTTACTTCAAAATACCAACTACTGTTGTGGGATTGCAGGTATATTATACAAAATAATCTTTCTTTCTAAGATTGTGGGATACTAGAGTCAAAGAACTAAATTTGATGAAAACTGATTGACCACTCAAAAACGCCTAACTAAAACTGGCGAAAAAAAATTCCCTTATTAATGCCCGCGCGACTTGGATTTCACCAAAGTTTTATTATCCCCTTATACATTGCGGGACACAGAAAATACAACGCCCTGAAGGAAACATGCAAACTATGTAAAATTTACATCATGCGTTGGCGGTGATGAAATACGCAAATCATTAGCATCATAGCACAGACGCACATCAAGGGCGATCACAGCACCACCCACAAGCGCTATATAAAGGGAGAACAGATTGGCTATTTGAAGTACGTCAATTGTTTTTTCGTGCATTTTTTTTAGCTGTTTACCTATGCTTCGTGGAAGACATCGAGCGTCTTTTGACTTAGTTTCTGAAATCGACCGAGGAAGAATAGTAACCCAAAGGGATTGAGAATTATCCTTCAGAGAAATTGGTCTATGTGTTGGACGAAACCAAGCAACTATGATACGGATCTGTCATCGCTTGATGCTGGAGAAAACTACGGACCGACGGAGCCGATCGCACCCACCTTGTACCACTGCCAGTGATGACATGTATATTGTGCGCATGCAGTGATGGATTGCGTTGCCACATCACGAACCGCAGCACAACAGATTAAGTCTGTTACGCATCATTCGGTGTCTGCTCGTACCTTCTGACGCCGTTTGCAGCAGACTGGAATATCCACAAGGCGTCCATTGCTTCGTTCACCCTTGACTGGAAACCACAAGCGTTTGCGCCACCAATGGTGCGATGAACGGTCGACATGGTCAACGGAATAGAACGATATTGTGTTTAGTGATGAATCCAACTTCTGCCTGCAACATCATGATGGTCAGGTTCGAGTTTGGAGACACCGTGGTGAGAGGCTGCTAAGCTATTGCGTTATTCATCACCACACTGGTCCTGCACCCGGTATCATGGTTTGGAGAGGTATTGGATTTCACTGCCGCATCCCTCTAGTACCCATTGCCGGTACACTGAACAGCAAGTGCTACATCTCTGGGTTGTTGGAGCCCGTGGTCCTCCCATATATTCAGCGCATGCTTTTATCCATATTCCAACAAGATAAGGAGCAACTACACTTAGCAAGCAATGTTCAAGAGTTCTTCGTTACTTATCAGATTGAATTGCTCCCTTGGACTGCTTGTTCTCCCGATCTACAACCAATCGAAAAAGTGGGGTCCATGCTTGCACAACGATTGACCCAGAATACACCATCTGCTGTTACACCAGATAAAGTTTGGTAATATGTGGAAACTACATGGACTGCGGTACCCCAAATATACATCTAAAGCCTCTTTGATTCTATACTGACGCGTGTTTCAGCGATAATAGCCAACAATGGTGGCTACACTAACTACTGATTTTGTCATCATCCACACGTCACGGGAGGCTTCGATTTTAATCCTTTGATCTTTGTATAGCATGTTCCAAATAAATTTCGCTGTGATATCTCTGGTTCTTCCTGGTGTTGCATTTTCTGTGGCGAACAGTGAATTAAATTGAGACTTATGATATAGTTTGTTAAATTACTGACAAATGATCACGAATGTTTCACATATTTGTGTTTTATGTTCCTGAAGCCAAGTTGAAAGAAAGAGTTTTCATTGGTCCCGCCATAGGAAAACCTTTATCTGATCTCTTCTTTTTTTTGGAAACAATGGGAGAAAAGAAAAGTGAAGTGTGGGACTCTTTCAAGAATGTAGCGCCCAAATTTCAGAGGAAAAACTCCAACTGCAAAACTGTTGTTCAACACATGCTGGCCGCATATAAAGCTCTAGGCTGCAAAGTGAGAGTAAAAGGGCATTTCTTGTTCTACTTTATTCAATTATACCTTATTATACCTTGTTATACCTTATTAAAGATTTTACCAGAATGTCCGTGATATCAAGAGACACTAAAAAGACAGGATGTCATGTTAGTTGACTACTTATGAATGCTCAAGTGAGAAAAACTAATGTTGGAAAGCGAAAGCGAGTTCGAAAAAGTATCAAAGAAAAGAAGAAAAAGTTTCAACAGAAAAAAAAAATAAACATGGAATTGTAAGAATTAATCACAAAATTTTTTGATCAATTGCAAGAAGTAATATGTTTAGTTTATTGCAATAAAATAGAATTTTTTTTAATTACTCTATTTTTTACAAATCTTTTATTTTTCAAAAACACTGCATATGATGGGGGAAAATACTGGAAATTTTTTTTGATTCATTGCACTTTAGAATATATAATTGAGCAAAAAAAATCCAATGCAGCAGAATTTTTGTTGAAGATGTACGTTATTACAGATAGATTTTTTCAGTTAGCCAAAGAAACTGGTTAATTTAAATTGTGAAATTAAAAACGTGTTTAAAAACCAATCAATCAAATGATTTACTTTGAAAGACTATACATACACAGCGAAATACTTTTAACGCAAAAATGCTTAAGACGAAATATCGGTTAACACGAAATAATACAACGGTCCCGACAAACTACTATGTATTTTCAATCATTTTTTTCTCTTAAAACGAAACGAAAATCGCTTAACATGAAAAGATTTTTTATCTGGGAATGAACAAAATACAGAAAACGCCAGCCGGATTGGACTATCCCATTGTATTATCGAAAGAATTGATTGTAGTTGATGATGTGTGTCCAGCTCCAATTATGATGGAAAGACACAGTTTGCAGTCTTTTAAAAGCTCCAAAAATATCATTGATGCAGATTCCGACGATGAAAATGAAATGAATAAAGCAGCTCCTGCATCCCCATCATCCAAAATGAGGAACATCATGAAAAGTATGCGCAGTTATTCAGATACCCATTCCAATAGTGAAATGAATACCAAAATGGACGATATTGAATAATTTGTTGATAATTTGATGCTAAGAAATGCAATGCAAAGGTCCAAAACTCAATAAATGTTTTGTTTTTCAAAAAATTTTCTGTGTATTAAATTAAAATTTTTTTTTTATTAATGTTTTTGTTTTATTGATTTTTATTAAATACATACATATGTACATATCTATGTAAATAAAATAAACTCCAATAAACTTAATTTTGTTAATGTATGTTTTCTTTTGCAATATCTTTAAACACGAAAAAATATTTCAGTCCCATCAGTTTCGTGTTAAGCGATTTTCACTGTATATATATCACTAAAAATAAAATGAAAATATTTTTTAATTACATTTTTCAGTCTTTACTTAAATCTCATCGAAAAGTTAATTAAAAAGCGGAATATAGTATGGAAAATACAGACAAAAAAATAAATAATTCATTTCTTCTTAATCATTAAAAAAAAAGACAAAACTCAGAGAAAAATTCTTCAGCAAATCATCATTTGAACTTTCGAGAAGCGAAACAGTACAAACAAGAAGGGAAGAGAATTCTTAAGCAATTGGAATAAAAGTAAAACAAATGGGGAACTATTTTACAGTTACAAAAACGGAAGAAAAAGATTAGTTTTGCACCCCCACACACATTGGGGAAAACTCGAGACGTTTATTGAAGGAACAAAAATATTTTCTTTTCATTCATTTTTTCTTGAGGTGGAAACTTCCATTTTTATCGGAAAATTCTTCGAACACTAGGAAGGCTTTTTATTCCTTTATTTTCTTGTAAGTACTTTCTTTTCCTACAATTTGAAGAAATTTTTGCACTAGTACATTGAATTACAAATTCACTAGTAGATCTGTACAAACTTTTCCAATGGAATAAAAAAAAAAAAGATATTCATCATTTTTTTAAAATTCAATTGAAATTTCATATTAAACGAAAACAGATAAAGGGTTTCCCAAAACAAATTATATTAAGTGAATTAAAGAATATAAAACTCTAAAAAACATTTTTATTTAAAATATGTTTGGCCCTAATGGAAGATTTTCATTCACTGTATTCGATATGTATTTCTAAACGTGTATATATATGTATGTAACGAAACAGATAACTTGTAAATACTTTTTCTTTTCTAGTAAAGATGTAAACTCTGATTTAGTGAAATATTACGCCTGCTGGTAAAAAATTCTGCTTTTCAATTACATATATTTTCGTAAAATTTTAATACATCATACTGCTAAAATTTTTTTAATTAATGCTCCCTTAAATTTGTATGTAAAAAGGTATAAAATTGTTCATATATATATATACATAAACAAATTTTAATTAAACTAATTTATAAGACTAATGGGAAGCTTGTAATTATTAATGTAGTTACTGTCTCAAATAACTTAAAACACAAAGAATATTTCTTTTTACTTAAATTTGTTCAAGGCATTGTATAAAGAGAAATAATGCATGAAAGGTTGGGGGATATGACCAGAAACGGGACTTTAAAAAATATTTGTTACTTTATCTGCAATAATCTGCAGGTGTAAAAAACAACAACTACACGTTTCGAAGTATTTAAATTCACGAAAGAGCTCAATGATGCCAAACGGAACTATACCAAATGTTCAAGAGCCAGATGTTGTTCATTATATTAAAATCAGTCTACTCAATTGGGCTGGGCATGTTATTCATTTGAAAGACAGTAACATTCTTCAAAAGAAATCTCTTCGACTAGATCAGGAGTACTCAAACTTTTCCCCCGCCGGGCCACATACAAATGACAGGTATTTCACGAGGACCGCAACAAAAACACTGTAAGATCAAAGCCACATTTGACAAAGCAAAATTAATCAAAATATTAAAACTCATCTTTTTGAATTTTATTTTAATACAAAATAGAAGTGCTCCTCAAACTTTCAATATTTGCGACCCAATTTTCAGTCATAATTTTCAACGCGCCACCCTTATACTATAATTATGTATTGAATACAATAATGTAATGTACTTCATTGCTTAAACTACAATGTGACTTTCATTATAAACTGTACAAATTATCAAAATAAGAATTATATTTTGTATGTTACATGCCCATGGAAGCCACAAGTAATTACTAAACTTGTTTTTAATTAGGATTGATAAATTAATTATCAAATACTTTTTGCCGTACTGATACGTTTACAAGTATCTTATATCAATGTGAATATGTATTTTACTTTTTATTTTGTCTATGTTATTTGTTTTGCTTTCTTTCAGTAAATTTGTAATTTTTCAAATCTTTTATTTTCGTTCCGGATATGTTTGCGCACCCTAAGGGGCGTGCCCCACAGTTTGAGAAGCGCTGCTATATAAACCCTTATATCAAATACACACACAAATTATTTTTGTGCTTTTTATATTGAGTTATGGGGTAGTTTCGATTTCATTTCATTCTTGAACAAGCAATTGATAGCAATATTTATAGATCTGATTGCTTGATTAATAGAATCTCCCTCTAAAATTTTAGTACATTGTTCTTAAATAATTGAATATTAGTGCAATGAAAAATGATTGGTCCACTCAGTAAAGGTCGGTGGGCCACATGATGCCTGCGGGCAGCAGGTTGAGTATCACTGGTCTAGATCTTGTAACAGTAGAGGAAGAGGAAGACCTACACTGGTGTTTAAAATTAAAAAAATATGCATATTTTGTCAAATTTTATAAAAATAATAGAAAAAATGTAAAAATACTGCTACGAGAAAAAGATGAAAATCTTGTAAGTCGAATTCATAACCGTATACATGGTGGGAGCAGATCTAGTCGGGGAACAGGATTTATAAGCAAGTGTGCCAAATATTGCAATTTGTTCGCTAGCACACCCGCCGAATTTCTTGGTGTTTTTTACTGTAATCGGTCAAATCATAATTCAAGCTGTAAAAATGAGTAACCATGAATGTTTAGGTGATGGAATGAGGTGGCTAATTGTCTGTAGTCTAGAAGCAGGCCAGTCATAAATCTAGATTTGTAGAAAATTCAATGTAATGACCAGTCTCGTGTTCAGTTTATGTAAACCGTTTAGTATACCGGAGATCCGTCGCGAGAAAGCCTGGGCAAGGGTGTTCAAGAGCCACGACGGCCAGAGAAGATTGACATTTGTCGATTTCAGCGAAGTGTAACCAGGAGGCTACAACTTCTCAGGTCTCTCGGGAGTTATGTACTGGCAATTAGGCAAATAGTACAGATGAATCAATGCTTCCTCGCTTTTTAACTACGCGTAATAAATGGAGATCAATTATTCAGATTAATAAACTACTATACGCGCCTCGAGACTTTACTACATCCGATCATAAGTTTTGACTTTGAATATTTCTTGACTAACTCATGTGACTTAATTCATGTGACGTCATAATCACATGATAATTTTAAACCACGTGTTTTTAGCCAATCAAGTTCAAAAACACATGTGACGTCATCGTCACGATAAATGCAATTATCTATTTTCAACAAATCAGTTCATGCACTTCGTTGTTGCCAAATTACGCTTTTTACAGAAACTTTTTTAAAAAAAATTAATATTTGTCACTTTATTTAAAAGTACATGTATAAAAGAAGAATTTTTTTTCTTTAATTTTAAAATCTTTTTGCAGAAATTTCTTTTTATAACTCTTGAGCATCTTTACCCAACTATGCAATTTGAAATTTTTCCTAAGTTTTACAAATAGAATAAAAAGTACGAGCTAGTTTATTGTCCGTTTTGAATTCAATGTAGAACACGTTTTTATATTATCATGTGACCATTATGAATTTAGTCCATTGGTGGGCATGGAGTTTTAAATGTAGACATAAAAAAGCGAAATGCATGAAAATTTTAATAAATTACAATTCATTTTTTTAAAATTAATATTTTTTATGATTCGAATTTCTCATGACAATATTACTTCTTTCTCTTTCTATAAGCATATTTTTTTCTAAAAAAAATGAGACAGTGATAATTTATCTATTGTTCACTGCAAAACGCGTTGAAGAATATTAAATTAATTATTTTTATAATTGAATGGTTGAGATTAGTATTCAAAGATCTATTTTTTTTACTCCATAACCCAAAAAATTTCAAACGTGATTTTACGAAATTCGAAATTTAAGCTAATTTTAAGATAAAAATCAGACGTTCGACCCCCCCCCCTGCATCAATATATTGAGAAAATTATGTTCTTGAAGATTATAACTATATTATTTAAATTAAATGGTCTCTTTTTGAACCATCATCACTGATATCGGTTTTGCCCAGCTTCGATAACAATTACAGTAGTTAAGTGTTTAATATTTTTTTGATGAAAAAACAAAAAACAAAAAAACAAAATTCCATTGTTGTTTTCTAATACCCCAAAGGCTATTGTTTATATATTTTTTTTCAAATCTTAACTTTCTATTTTATTAGGAAAAAAAAAAAAAGGAGTTCGCAAAGCATATAGAGAAATAATCGACCATTTTTATTGATTGCGATGCTTAACTATTAAATGTCTTCAACAATTTTTCGAATGAAAGTTCAAAATAGTTAAGATTCCATATATATATAGTATAAGTCAACCGTAGAATTTTTTTGTAATAGTTTCCTTAGATATTTCTACATTTAAAAGTAAAGCATTTTGGCAAATACAACTTTCATGAATTTCTTTGTAAAATTAGAAAAACGAAATGTAGCGTACAAAAAAGACTTAAATTCTTTTGGAAGTTCCAATGAAAATCGTAGAATTTTTTTCTCTGAAAGTATTTAATCTTCTTACACAGAAGAACAGATTTCTTCTCCAAAGCACCTTACAGCCAAATAAATAGTTTTTTTGTTTTGTTTTTATCTCTCTTTAAGTCTTTTAAATTCCTTTCAATGTTGGTTCTGTTCTATCTCTACTAACGCAAAGACTTCCATTTAATAATTCAATTCAATCGAATTTGTTGCGTATTTTTCTAAAGATTCAGTCCAAGAGTTGCAAAGTAAAAATACTTAAGAAAAGTGTTTGATTGCTATCAAATTTACGAACAATTTTAACAAAGAACTATTTTTAAGAATGGAGAATTTAAATTTTCCATCAAATTATAACGCAGGAGATTTGAAAATCAGAAATGAATGGAAAAATGTAATAGTATGTTTGCTTTTCCATCGTTTTATTTTTAATAAATATTCATCTAAAATGTTTCTTTTTAAAATTGTTTTTTTTTTTGTGGAAAAGTAGGAACACCCTGTTTTATACAATTTTACGAAGTGCAAGTTAAGTAGAAAATGTTAAATTTTCTATACTGCGAATATTGTGAAATTAAATTTGTGGCTTGTATTTTTAGATAACAACACTAATTTCCCCAATTTTATAATTTTTCATTATTTTGAATATTGTTCAGAACAAGAACAATGCAGAACCTTCCCCCCCCGGATATTCTCATTTCATTAGCGTATAATGAGCAACATAATTCAATGTATTTATTTGTAATATATAGTTTATGTAATGTACTAATACTACCATTTTTTTCTTACATATACTTATTTTTTACTTTACTTTTTATCTTTTTATATCAAATGGAGTTTTTACTTAATATGGCGGATGCTTTTAAATTTTGAGGGCATATTGTGATAAACGAATATGAATATTCCGATCTCATAATACACATATTAAAAAAGATGTTTTTTTTAAGTATGAAAAATGTCCGATGGTTTTTATTCTTTAAAATATACAAAAAAGCAGTTTCAAAATAGGCAATAATATAATTTTAAAAACATTTTTCTTTAAATTTTTTAAAAGTACTGCCTAAAGATTAAGAAAGAAGGCTATGGACAAGTAAAAAGAATAGGATTCTCTCTTCTCTTAGGCCAGTGTGTAAAAGCTTTTTTTTTGCTATTAATTAAAAACGGTGTCTTACCAAGAAAATTTACTCATTCTGAGAATTGTAACAACACAATCTCAGAAAAAAATGAATGGAATCAAGAAACTGTTTAATATGATGTGATATAAAAATCACTATGTAAAATAAAAATCTTCATGTTTCTTAGCATAAATTGATTTCACCTACTATATTACAAAATTAAATATATTTCATAATAAATAACATTCATAGACTTTTTAACACAATAATCTCTTTGTAATATAGTTATAGTTATCAAATAGATTTAAGGGGGATGGGGTGACCACGCAATATTTTTCCATAATCTGCTTAGTGTTAAAAAAGGACTAAATTTAAAGAACTTTTAAAAAAAATTAATTGACTAGTCTTTGCAATCACCAATGTTTCAATGTGCATTTATTGAATTATTATCAGTTTAATAAGATGATTTTTAAAAATTTTGAGTAGTTTTTATTTTTAGAATTCATAAATAGAGCAACATAGAGAAAAAGGGGGAAAGCTTCCAAACGATAAAAATTCAGGTACATTTTAAGGTATCCGACTACTTTCGACAACTTTTTTTTTTTAAAGGGAGATATGGGGATTTTTTTGTGGTTTTTAGATTTGTTTAGCACATTTTTAGAAAAATATGCTAAAATTAAGAAAAGGAATTATTATTACTAAAATGGGAAAAAATTGGTAAAAATTTACAAAAAACAACATAAACGGGGCCCATTCTGTACCAAAAGTTTATGAACAAATTTTCAATTTTTTAATTCTGATGTGTTGCTATGTTATTCATTTTTGAAATGAGATCTTCAGGATAAGAGATATTTTAATGTTTACAAAAACTAGAGAACTTTATCTTAGTTATTATATGAAATTGTTTAAAGTAACAGTGATTATATTAACAAAAGGACTGTAAATTTTGTAATAAAACAGTGATTGATAAATGTGATATTTAAAACACTTCTACTATTACACAGAACATACACAAAAAATTTCAGTTCATTATTTTCAAAACTTTTTTAGCAATCGCTAGCATTAAAAAAAACACATTTCGAGTAAAACGCGTTTTGAAATATGACATCTTGTTTAAAGTAACGGCATCTACTTTTACTAAAACACTTGTAGTTTTTGTCTAGTGAACGGAAAATAAAAAACGGTATTTTTATAAAGCTAATAAGATGGCCTATAAAATAAAATAATAAAAAAAATTGCCAATTTTTGGCAAAGTTCACGATTTTAGGGTAGTCGGATACCTTAACCCATAATTCTCTTTGAATTACTTATCTGACATACAAAACCTCTCCTTAAAATATTTATTTTCATAGTATTTATATATATTCAAATTTACAAAGTTATAAGATGAGTAAAATTAAAAAAAAATGTTCCTTTTATGTTTGCCGTAATTTAAACTTTTGAGAAATTGAGATTTAAGTTAAACACTTTTACCTATTAGTAATGCATACTAGCACTAAAGTTTGAGTTGCTAAAATACTTCTATAATTCAAGCAGAATTAAACTTTAAACTGCATTAGAAGCAAAAGGAGTAACAGCTTCTTTTCCAATAAAAATTGAAAAATCCGTTTTTTCACTTATTTTGGTGGTGACCTTTCTAAAATCTGTTTATTTAGTCAATGAGTCCTTTAACGATATACAATGAAGTACGCTTAAAGCGAAATATTGGTTAACACAAAATAACGAAACGGTCCCGACAAATTGCTATGTATTTTCTCTTATCTTTTTCTCTTAACACTAAATGAAAATCGTTTTACTCGAAAAGATTTCTTTTATAGAAATGAACAAAATACGGAAAACATTACCACTTTTTCTATTTTAGAAGAATTTTTACTAGTACAATAACAAAGAGTATCAGGGGGAAAGCAAAGTGCTATTTCGCTTAAAATGAAGACAGCTTCTTAAGGTTGTTCATCAAAAATGGAAGACGAAAACGCAAATCTGTAAAGTTTTTGGTATTGCTAACTCTGCATAATCAACAATAATTTCAAAAATAGAGCAAATTACGGTAATATTTGTGAAAACGGACAAGAATGGCCAAGCACGAGGATTTAGAAACTGCTTTACTTGTTTGGTTCAAACAAGCCAGATCTAAAAAAGGCTCCCATATCAGGACCTTCAATGCTAAAAAGAGCTTTTTTAATGGGGCTGCGCATTGGTATTTAACCTTTGCAGACCTAGTGCATTCCCCAGGAGCTGGTATGACTTTTTAGTGAGGCACCATATAGACGATACCAATTACCGAAAGTCATTCTGACGCCCAGTGTCCTCCCCCGAGATCTGGCGATGCGAACCTGTACTAGGATTTTAATTTTGCCGAGAGCACCCAAGCCAAACAGACACTCTAGGATACTTTTGTATGCCGAATAATCACACGACATGGTCGCTTTCCTGCATCATGAAAATCTACCGACTTGGGCCGGGGTTGAACTCGCAACCTTGGGTGCTGAAGGCCAGCGACAAACCAACCACGCCACCTAGCCGGCATGCTAGAAAGATGCAATGAACTTCCTAAGCAAATGGGTATTACATTTTCTACAAATCCATGATGGTTGGAACGTTTCAAATCAGAAATGAACATCACAAAAAGTATGCGCAGTTATTTAGATGCACATTCTAATGGTGAAAGGAATAACAAAATGGACGATATCGAAGAATAAGTTGACTATTTGATTAAAAAAATGACAATGCAAGAAAATAATCAGATTATTTTCCAAACATTCAAAAAATGTTTTGTTTTTTAAAAAACTTGAAACTTTTGTATTAAATTTCATTAAGTTCTAGTAAATGTTTTTGTTTAGCTGAGTTTTATTAAATACATGGATATGTACTCTAATAAATTAAATTGTGTTGAATATGTGTTTTTTCTCTCTCTATATCTTTAACACATAAAAAGATATTTCACAGTCCCTTCATTTTCGTGTTAAATGATTCTCACTATATTTAATTAACATATTTGAATCAAGGCTCTTTACATAATTTTTAATTTTACACGTTCAATAATGCTTTAAGTGAATATTCCGTTACAAATTACTGTTGGATATAATAGAAAATTTTATAATAATATTAGAATTGGGTAATATTGTCTGAAAGTAGTAATTTATCCACCAAGAAAGCTTAGTGTAGTATACTAGTTCTGTGAAATAAGACGTTTGATTGATTACTAAGCGTTGAGTTAACGTAGAACTAATAATGGGTTGTTTTGAAAGTCTCGAAACTTTGAACACTGTGTGATCAGCTTACACAAGGATACTTCCTTATTTAGTTTTTCGACATAAAACATGAAAACTTTATGGGACACTTTGAGTCAAAAAAGAAGCAAAATCTTTTATTTCATTTGATGAACATATTTGTAAGTAAATTAATTATTTTGTTTTGATCTTACATTTTGTGGTGACCTGTAGTCACCCCTTACATTCCTACCTTCTTGTCTATCTGAAAACCCGGCTAGATGTGTAGGAGGAACTAAATGATCCATAGACATTATTCCAATCTAAACTGATTTATTAATTCTTATCACTTATTAAGAAACAGAAGCAACACAATTCTAATTAAGGTATATAAACACTGGTAGAGTGTAGAAGTGAGATATACAATTGCGGGGATAATATTACAGAACTTCAACTGAATCTAAGATAGCTTAAACGCGCACATTTACAACTATGCCGCACACTAATAATCAGCTTTTACTTAATCAAATTTACAGTACCTTATTTCTGAATCCTTCGGTTCCTTCACGAAGAATTTCAGGCACTATCGTTAGCTGGATCAAATGCCGATGGCTCCACGCTCTGTAATATTCAATTACACTGCTTTTCAATCTTCAATAACTACTTCTCTTCTCACACATCAAACGTA
The DNA here is from genome assembly GCA_019973975.1 of Trichonephila clavata. Classification (NCBI taxonomy): domain Eukaryota; kingdom Metazoa; phylum Arthropoda; class Arachnida; order Araneae; family Nephilidae; genus Trichonephila; species Trichonephila clavata. The sequence goes on along the minus strand of BMAO01012177.1, from coordinate 61,054 downwards.
TCAACCTCGGCTAACTTGTCAACAACTACGTGGCGACAGCTCACTCGCTTCACTTTACTTTACTTTACTTAACTTAACTTAACTTGACCTCTTACTTCGCTCTCCTTCAACTCGCGAAAACCGAATTTATATAATATTCCTCATTTACATAAATCACGTTTGGTTTCTCGATGAAGGTTGGTTGAAATAAATATTTTGATTTAAAGATAAAAGAAGTTAGTAGGAGCCAGTATAGATCCGTCACAAGTTCATAAATCAATTGATTAAAAATATTTATAAACATGTAATATAATTTTTTTTAAAGTCAATTCCTACTTAGGTCAACAAAGAAAATTTTTATTTTAGTTACTTTTATAAAATAGTTACTTTTAATATATAAATATGTATATACATATGACAGAATCACAATATTAAGTGACAAAATAGAAAGAGATTTTCCTAGCAATTTTCCATTTTCCTTTCTATATATGGTGTTGGACTATTTTGTTTGATTGTTACTATTTGTTCATTAATTAAATTTAATTATTCTAATAAAAAAGTATGCTAAAAAAAGAAATCACATCTTCAGAAATTAGGCCATTCCAAGTGGGATTCGAATCCACAACCTTTGTATTAGAAGTTCAACGTGCTATGCAGTTCGCTACAGGGACACAACGAATGATTTTGCTTTCTATAGATACTGTTGGACTATTATTTTTGTTTGTTAGTTTTTTAATTATTTAATTAAATTAGAGAATTAATATTTGAGAAAACTGTATTAATATCAAGTGTCATCCACGACAAGTTTAAAAGAATGTTTTGAACTTGAATGGAGGAATAGAAAGTATTTAATTAATGATTGGAAATTTGAGCAAGACATATAAATATATATAGGGAGTAATAGTAGGGATTGAAAAAGAGAAACAATGCAGTTAATTGTTATTCGGAAATGTAAAGAAAAAATTGAATTTTTTTTCCAAATGGGGCTGTGAATTGGTATAGTACAGCAGACCTAGTACATTCCCACAGGAGCTAGTACCACTTTTTAGTGCGACACCATATTGATAAATTCCTTTCACCGCAATCTAATTTTGACGCCCAGTTTCCAGAGGGAAGCACCTGAGCTCGGACGATACGAAATCCTGCCTGAAATTTAATTTTACCGAGAGCACCCAAGCCAAATAGACACTCTAGGGATCTTTGACATGCCGTACAATCATACGAAATGCACGCTGTCGGTTTTCTGCATCATGAAAATCCACCGACTTGACCTCGGGTTGAATGAGTGAGTGAGTGAGCATTAACGTCGCACTGTTCAGCTACACGAGGGCTTTTGGCGACGGTCCGCGTAGTTTTGAACCATGGTCAAGTGACGCGGACGACACCTGAGCTGGTACCCCCTCTCCTAACTACCACACCACACCAACGGGAGGACGTTTGAGCTCTCGACAGATTTAACGTGCATCGCTCCCCTACACGGCGGGTCTTTAGTGGTAGCCTCGGGTTGAAGCCGCAAGCTTGGGTGTACAAGGCTAGTGACAAACCAACTACGCCATCAGCTGGCAAATGGAAAATTTCAATATTACAAAAAATAAATTGTTCGTAAAGTCAAGTGGCTGTTGTTTTTTCTGGTCGTAGGTTTAAGTTTTGGTGCCAATAAAGACGTCCCCATTATAGAGGGGCTTATACATGTTAAATCTGTCAAGGCTCAAGTCCTCACTTTAGTGTGGGGAGGAAATTTGGAGTGTGCGTGGGAGGGGGGGTACCTACACAAATATAATCCTCATCACTTAACCGTGGCTCAACATGGTGTGATACGTCATGTTGCGTTCCTCTGCGAGAAACGTTGAAAAACAATCCATCAACCAGTTTTTCGAAAAGCCGAATAATAAAGAAAGTCAACAGTGCAAACGATTTTTGCTACTTTCTTTAAAAATGTATTTTGTTAATTAGAACATATCTCTTTATCGGGAATTCAACATATTATAATTGAAAAAAAAAAAAAACTTTCACACAATTTGTCCTTTTTTGTTAAAATTGGATTTTTTTTTGGAATTTTTTTAATGAAAGCATTGTTGATTCTTCTAAAAGAAAATCTGAGATTAAACTGACAGTAAAGAACGTTTTTATGTTCTTTCAGTTATTTCCTTCTTTCCAAGTTGACATATTACTTGTAGTGGAATTTTGATGAAGATGATAAAATTGCTTTCATCTATCATTTTATATTGATTATTTAGAATATCTTACGTCAGTTAACTGTCACGTGATAAAAAAAATCTGATTGATTTTTTACTGGTAGAATAGTTATAACGATTAATTCTGTAACGAAAAGGTAGAGCACCTGGAGGAATTTCAGACCTTGCAATTAATATCACCAGCATAAAAATATAGATATATATATATATATATGGGTTAAGTTATTTAGGTAACATTGTTTTTATAATAAAAGTTAGTAAAAATATTCAAAAGACAAAGAGTTTGGAATTGTTTGGATTATAAAGTTAGAATTTAATACGGTTTTAGAGAAAATTAGATTGTGTTGCGATCTTTTAGATATAATACAATAAAGTAATGATATAAACTTGAAGAATATTTCCATAGGTTATTAAAAGATACTGAGGCCAAACAATTTGTTCTTATTTCCTTTTGTTTTCTGCGTTTTGGTTGTTGATTAGTCTTATAAATTGAAGTAAGTGACATGTAGTCGAAGTAAAATATTTATGGGGCAAATTTTTAAAGAAGTTTTTTCTTATTTTTGCTACTTTATGTAGATCAAAGATGTACACAGTGAAAGAGAATTGTATCAGATACTATGTTTGGCTATTTTTTCAAATTTAAATCCTCGTAAAAATGATACAAAAATTCTTTTCAAGGCATTTATCAAGTAAGAGTTTTTCCAAAAATTTATTTAAGAACAAAAATTCATCCAGATTTGTTATTTGATTGGTATGGATTAATGTCATTTCAGAAGCAACATGAAAGCTTGTATATCGGATGGTTAGATGAAAAATGTAATTTCAAACTTATTCTAAAATATCTGCAGAATGCAAACGATATTTTCCGCCATATTTTAGATGTAAATTAATATAATACATTTGTAGACAGATTAAAATGTTTTAAAGGCAGCCTAGAGCTTTAATAGAAAGTATATTTGATATACCATAGATTTTATAAGAATGCACACCATTATATACATTACGCGAACGGACATGGTGAGTATGGTATCAGCTAAGACGTCAATTTCGTCATATGATTTTATGCCGGGTATAAATAGAATGTTATTAAAAAAATGTTCAAAAAACATAAATACTTAAAAAGTCTCAAACTGCACAAAATTAGTGTTAAAATATTATTTGAATGAAAAAAAGATTTTTGACTGCATTTAAAAATACAAAAAAAACCCCTTTATCTTGCTCTCTTAGACTTACACATGGGAAGTACCAAGTAGTCAGTTTTAACAAGTACAATATACAGCATCGTCTGTAAAGTTGGTATTATGAAAGAATATATGTTGAGAAAAAGGCAATAAAAAATGTTTGAGGTAAAAAAATTCTGAACTGTTCGGATGGTTGAATAGATTATAATCAGAAATAATGGAAGAAAGGAAGCAATGTTTAGCAACGATAAATCGGGGGACTTTGAAAAGTTATAAGACGTGAGCTACAGGAGAAAAATGTATATAATCTTTATGGTATGGTTAAAACCCCAAACTTTAAAATATATTCTGACCTGAAATAAAGATATTTGTCCCAAAGGCTTTCGCTATATCGAAAAGTTTATTCTTGCGAAGAGGAATATTTTAGCTAGTTTAGAAAGAACTGGATTGTTTAAAGTAAAATTTTTAAAATTTAAATGTTCTTATCAAGTTAAATATGGATTATATATAATGGACAGAAATTCCAATTTGGCAGAATTTCTTAGAGTAAAATATTTGCTTAGATGTGTGTGTTTACTACTCATGATTTTCAAAAAATAGGGACTAAAAATTTTCCAAAATATTCAAGTCACACATTTGAGACTTTAAAAAAAGAAAAATTAACCATATTAGTGTTTCCGTTATGAAGAAAACATGCGAGTCAATTGTTTCCAAATTTATTTAACGTAGCTTCCAAATTTATCAAAATGTCTCACAGCTAAAAGTTTTTGAAAGGTTTTCGCATGAAAAACATTAATATCATATGCTGCAAATTTCATTCATGAAAATCTAATTCATATTAAATAGAAAAGATAAGGTAATCACTTTTTTTCCCTTTGGGGTGGATTTTTCTTTTTTTAACTGATAAACGTATCACTTCAAAAATATAATTAGCTCAAATCAAAATTTTAACGCGTTGTTGTTGTAACGCAACAACAACAACAACGCTATGAGATCCCTATTAACTCTTTATATGTATTAAAAAGGTGAAATGTAACACAAATTTCTTTTATTATATCCTACAATACTATTAAGGAATAAATAAAATGTTTTGAATTATAAGTAAAATAATCAATTATGTTACAGTAGAAAAATGAAATGCATTAGTATGCATTATCAAAAATGCTTTACAAAGTTATTTTTCTTATTCTCCTTTTAGATACTTAATTCATTAAAAAAAACGCGTGTCTAATTCTTTAAACTACTTTGAATTATGCATAGTAATGTTATGAAAGCATTATTTTAAATTTTAAATTCCAAAGAGTATTATATTTATGTTTGAAAATAATAACATAAATTCTTATTTTTTCAAATGTTATAAATATTAAAAAATACGAGGGCTGTGTGTGTATGTAAATTAAGTAATGGAAACTTAGGTATAAATCAATTTTTAATGAACTTACACACCCCCCAGTTTCTACAAAAAGCAAATGTTGGCAACAGCGAAGCACGTGAAATGATTGGCTGGAAACACAAAATTGAAATTATCATGTGATTGTGACGTCACAAGAATTTAGTCCATTTGAATATGCACTTTTTCCATATTTCTAATAACATATTCCTTTGAGTATTTTAGCCATGACAAATTACTCCTATGTTTTCACGAAAAAAGAATACTTTCGAACTTTTGAGGGACCTAAAAACAAGTTTGCCTTTAATTTCAATTATTTTCTTTCTCGTAAATTCAAAATATTTGCTGTTGTGAAGAGGAGGCATGTTCTCAAAAATTTGAATCAATTTGTCTTTATCAATCGACTCAGCTCCATGTAAATACTCGATTTTTATTTTTGAATGATATTCAGAATTCTAGGAAAGAAATTCAGGAATAGAAATGCAAGCGTGGCAAGAAAAACCTTTTTATAAAAGTCTAAATAGATGAAGTACGAGGCAGGGTAGATCCTTTATTGAGTTCTTTTTATAGAAGATGACTTTTTATACGAAAGGAATAAATTTATGTTTCTCTAGAAAATAAACTTCTATTTTAAGAACTCTGTTTTATCTTGCATTTCGAATATAATGCAAAGAGAGAGAGAGAGAGAGAGAGAGAGAGAGAAATGTTATTTAATCATTTTTATTCAACAACAATTCTTATTACTTGGCAACATTCTAGAATTGTGTTATATATTTCTTCGAAATTTGAAAGTGTTTTTCATGCAACAGAAAATGTAATTTTTGTTTCATTCTATGATTGCATTTTTAAAAATGTCGTATGCGTTAAATTAGTTTTCATTGATAAATAAACTACTGCAAATCATTATAATAAACTAGTAAGCCTTTTAGCAAGTTAATAAATGCTCCAGTTTTAAATGGAATTATTAATAGATTAAAGAAGTTAACATACGAACCCAACTTGTTTAATAATATCACACTTTGAAGTTACACAAGTGATATTGGCGAGGAATTTTAAGCCACCGTCAAGTGACGAGGATGTCACCCTTGCTGACTCCCCTTTCTCCAAGACTCCACACCCCGCCATCGAGAGAGTGAATGAGAGTTTTTTAAACGTCACCTTATAAACGTAGCACGAGAGCTATTGGCGACGGACCTCGTTATTTTGAACCTTGGTTAAGTGACGAGGACGGCACCCCCTCTCGTAACTTCCCCACCCCACTAGCGGACAGACGTTCGAACCTCGACATATTTAACCCCCATGTATCGGTCCCCTCTACATGATGGGTATTCAGCGGCATTTGACTCAAAATCATGATACGATAGCCACGAGTCTATGATCTTGACCACTAGGTTACCGCTGTCACTCGCCATCGTGAGGACTTTGAGCTTATATAGTTTAATAATGCATCAGCTACTCCTCTACATAGAGGGTATGTATGGATTGAAAGAAAGAAGCTATATTTAAGTTAATAACGCTTAGTTTAATCCTTGCTATATGCTAATCCGTGAGTTAATCCGTTTTTTAAAACGGATTAATCAACAGATAACGTATGAAAAAAAGTATAGAGCGTTTAAGGTAGCTTAGTAGTGTTAAAGTTATTATATCTTATAAATAATGTTAATTTCGAAATAAAAACCTTGTAATACCTGTCGGCTCCTGCTTGACTTTGAAACCCCTTGTCTACCTGTAAACCCGGCTAGGTGTGTGAGAGAAACTGAATGAGCAACAGACATGATTTCAATCTAATTAATTTATTGTTACCAAAATTATCAATCAGACACAATAACAATCGAATTAATATAGGCTATTAAATAGTAGAGCGCGGAGGTGAGATTCTATAACACGGGGATACTACAACGGACCCTCAACTGAATCCAAGACAGCTTAAATACGCTCAAATATAACTATGTCGCACACTAATAAGCTACTTCTAACTAATCAAGCTCACAATACATATACTTTTTATGCATCGGATCCTACACTGGAATCTTGCAGGTGATCTTTATCGGGATTGATCAATATCGCTGGATCCACTGGTGTAATCTGTTTTCCTGAACAACTCCAAGACCTCTTAATAATTCCACTATCTTCCAATCTTCAACTAACAATCTAACTCGCAAACTCCTTTCTAACTCCTACTTGCCAACTCCGCATGACAACTCACAAAATCGCGAAAACAGAATTTATATAAAATACTTTATTTATACATAATCACACTTTCTTGGTCGGCGAAAGTTGGTTGGATTAAATTATTTTTCCCCAGGGAAGAGTCCCCAAGGTATTAATATAGTCGGGGATAGATCCGTCACAAAGATGTCGGAAAATGTATTCTAGATTAAACAATATTAATATGATAGTTTAAATTAACAGTATTTATATTTGAAGTTTTGGACGTTTAAATTAAGCTTTGAATATTTAATTTAACTTTTGACTATTTAAACTAAGTTTTATTGTTATGAATTTTATAAGCTCTTGATTAATGATAAGATCTTATGTTTTTTAAAAAAAAGTTAGTTTCTTTTGATAAAGAGAGCAATACTGGAGTTCTGTTAATTGTGTTGCCAGAAGTAAATCCTCTTTAATAGAAAGAATATGTGAGCAAATTACTATTAATTTCAAGCCAGCCATCTTTCCCCTCATTCCCAAAAGTAAGTGCAAGAATGATAGCTTACCTTCTTCGGCAGCAGTTAAATACCATTCTCTCATAATCAAGCGGCCTTCACGTCATCCAAGTAAGCTCTCTGAAAAATATGGAAGTGTTCGTAATGTTTTGGCTCAACGGTGTAATTGAATTTCATCAAATAAACTTCAAACAACAACTCTTAATAATATTTTTTTTTAAAAATCTAACAACCATAAAAATTAATTTTGAATTTTAAAGTTATAATAAACTTTTTATCTGGTTTTCATTATAATTAAAATAGATCTGTTTATGAGTTGATAAAGCTAGGAATTAAATAATAATTTTTTTGGCAAATAAAAGAGAACAAATATTCAAAAAAATGTTCATTGAAAAATTAGCATATAATGAAAAAGCTGCTCTTGATATTCTGAGAAAGCCGAGTTGATTGATTATTCATGGAAATTTAGGGAATTTAAATGGTTTGAAATAAAAGGCCACCCACTCACACACTTACCCACAAGCTATCGCGATTTTTCTTATAGGAATTGAAATGTAAACTAGATATCATTGCAATGTATACATGCATTACATAAATACTGCGAATTAATATTTCCAAGAAAATGTCCAGGGAATTTTATTTTAGGTAAAGGAAGATAAATTGATTTTGAACACTGCTTGGTAACTTGGAGAACATTTCTCAGTAATGCAGTAACAATAATAAGCGAGAGCTGTGGAAAGGAAATGTCCTGCGGCATCAACCGGGCATTCTTAGAAGAAGACTGACATTGCATTGGCATATTTTTCAACGCCGCATTGTGGCATTCCAGATCCACTTGAATAGCAAAAGATGGTTAATACTCTAAGATATGTTAGTCGAAAAAAATGTTTCGGTTATGCAAAATTGTTTCGGTAATGTAATCTTGATATCTCTTAAGAAATTTTCATTGAATAGGAAATTAAAATCAATAAGAATGTTAAATATTATCTTATTACCGCTTCACAAATCAGAAGAAATTTTCTTAGGAATTAACAAATATGCTAGCATATATATACAGGGTATCCCAAACGACCGCATAAACTCTGCACAGTGATATTCCTCGTTGGGAGTACATAAAAACTGCACAAAGAAGCATTTCTGTAGGATCCATAGTTTACGAGAAAAATACGAAAAACAAAATATGACGTCACTTCCGGTGCAAGAAAAAAAACTGTTTTTTTATGAATCATTTGATATGGAATTTAAGTTTTTAGAACTTTGCATTTTTTTTTTTTTGCAGGAGACTTATTTTTAGTATAATGGCTGTTATTGCGAAAGGTAATGTCATTTAAGGTATCGGACTACTTGCGACAACTTAAAAAAAAAATCGGAGATATGGGGATTTTTGTTGTTTGTTGTTTTTAGATTTGCTTAGTAAATTTTAAGAAAAATATGCCAAAATTAAGAAGAGGAAAAGAAACTATTACTACTAAGATAGGAAAAAATGGATAAAAATTTATATATATACAAAATATAAAATAAACGCGGCCCATTCTGTACCAAAAGTTTATGAAAATTTTTTCAATTTTTCAATTCTGACGTGTTGCTATGTTATTTATTTTTGAAATGACCTTCAGAATTAGAGATATTTTACAAAAACTAAAGCACTTTATCTTAGTTATTATATGAAATTGCTTGAAAAAACATTGATTATATTCAAACTAGCCTTTACCCGCCCGCTTCATTGGGTATTTCATGATGTTTTATAAATTTTTACTACTTATAAATATGTATAAATTATTGATATCTAAGTCCTAACATTAATAATTCGATTGTATTGAAAAATATACTTATACCTGTAACTGTCGCCTCTTGATAAAAAAAAGGGCAGAACTCATCTAATTTGTATTTTCTAAAAATCTCTAAAATTGAAGTATAGAATGATGTTTGCACTGTCGTAACCCTATAACCAAGTTAATTCCCGCAAAACCAATTTTCGGTGGATCTCTACTCTGTAAAATGAGCATGTAAGACAAATTTCAAGTCTAAATCTAACAGAAAAAAAACGGAATTTTTACTATCAATACCGTAATACCGTTGAGAGTCGTTTTCCAAAATAACTGTTCTTAGAGGAATTCAATTCAACAAAAGAAAAATGCAAACCAAATATCATTATTATAGTCCTTGTAGTTCGAAAAAAGGAATTTTTTTGTCAAAGCCCCAGTAACCCATGCTCCTCCCCCCAGGAGTTGATTTCCGTAAAATACATTCTTAGTGGATCCCTATTCAACAAAAGAAATATGCTTAACAAATTTCAAGTACGCAGGTCTAACAATTCTAAAACAGGATTTTCCCCTATAACTCCCCTTGACCCCTCACAACCCTCTTTAGGGGTCGATTTTTGTTTTACTCTTTGTTAGAGGAACTCTATTCCATGAAAGGAACATGCCTACCAATTTTTAAGTAGGTAGATCGAATAGTTTAAAAACGGAAATATTTATCGATTACGCCCCTTAATCTCCCGAAATGAAACTTGGTGGTTGATATTCGTGAAACCCATTTTGTAGCGATTCTCTACTCTACGAAAGGAATCTGCTTACCAAATTTCAAGACTCTACGTCTAATAGTTGAAAAATGGGGATAATTATCTATAACGTCCCTTGAGTCCCTGCAACGCCACTTGCGGGTCTGTTTTCAGAAAACCCATTTTGGAACTGTACTCTATGAAAGGAATCTGCTTACCAAATTTGAAGACTGTGAGTTTAATAAATTAAAAATAGAAAACTTATCTATAGCGCCCCTTGGAGCCCCCGCATCGCCACCTAGAGGTCGATTTTCACAAAGCACATAACATAGAGGATCTTTAATCCATGAAAGGATTCTGATTATCATATTTCAAGACTGTACGTCCAGTAGTTTAAAAATGGAAATAATTATCTATAACGCCCTTTAAGCCCCGCAACGCCACTTGGAAGTCGTTTTTCACAAAACTCATTTTGTTGCGTATCTCTATCTTATGAGAGGAATCTTCTTACCAAATGTCAAGACTGTGCGTCTAATAGTTTAAAAATCGGAATAATTATTTATATCTCCCTTTAACCCCACCGCAACATCCCTTGGAGGTCAATTTTCCCCAAACCCATTTTATAACGGATATTTACTTCATGAAAGAAACATGCATACCAATTTTTAAGCAGGTAGATCAAGTAGTTTAAAAATTAAAATATTTATCTATTACGCCCTTAATCCCCCCACAACGCCACTTAGGTTTTTTCCCCTCAAAACTTATCTTATAGCTGATTTCTTCTCTATGAAAGGAATCTATTTATCAAATATGAAGACTGTGCGTCTAATGGTTTAAAAATGGAAATAATTATCTATAACGTCCTCTATAAGCCCCCGCAATGCCACTTGGGGGTCGATTTTCACCAAACTCATTTTGTAGCGGATCTCTACTCTATGAAAGGAATGTTCTTACCCAATTTCAGGATTGTACGTCTTGTAGTTTAAAAATGGAAATAATTACTTATAACGCCCCTTAATTTCACAAAAAAATCCGTTCTTAGCGGATCTCTACTCCCTGAAAGGAACATGTCTACCAAATTTCAAGTCTGTAGGTTGAATAATTCTGGAGATATCGTGATTAGTCAGTCAGTCAGTGAGTGAGTCACTTTTATCCTTTATATAAATAGATAAGGGGCTGTAAATTTTGTAATAAAACAGTGATTGATAAAACTGAAGGATAAAACACTTCTACTATTATACAAAACATACACAAAAAATTTCAGTGAATTATTTTCGAAACTATTTGAGCAATCTTTTGAGGATTAAAAAAACAACACATTTCCAGTAAAACGCGTTTTAAAGTAGGACACTTTAAAGGTAATGGCATCTGCTTTTACTAAAACATCAGTAGTTTTTGTTTTAGTGAACGAAAAATAATAATCTTGGTTTTTTTATAAAGCTAATAAGATGGCCTATAAAATAAAATCATAAAAATAGATTGTCGATTTTCAATAAATTGCACAATTTTAGGATAGTTGTCTTAAGAATGCAATTTAAAGAATTTTTTTGGGAAGAATACTATAAAAAAAACCACTTTTCTTTCTAATGATACTATATCCGTTTATATTACATGATGTTGAAAGGAGGTGGTACTTAAAAATATCTTCCATTCATATCATATGAAGTCCATGCCTTTTTTTAAAGCAGAAGGATTTACTTTGTTTACTGATAATAGAGTATTTTAAAGGTGTAAAATATTTTCATTGGAAATTCTCTAGTATTTTTTTATGATTAGCTTGCTTTGAATAAGGGTATATATAATTGGATTTTAACTAGGATAATTAGATCCCAATTATGATATTAATCCCAATTAGAGTTAAGCCATGTAAAAATTTTAAAAAGTGATATAAAATGCTGCTTGTTTTCCATTTCTCTGTTTCTATTATTTTTTCTTTCGATTTTTTTCTTTAAAAATTTTTTTTTGTCATAATTTTTGTTGTAATGAAACTTATTAAACACATAACTAAAGTTATTTTTTAAAAATCTTATTGTGAAATATGAAAAATTGTATAGTATAATGCCTTTTGTCAAGCAAGAGTTTAAAATTTGATTTAAATTAAAGAATGTATTTTTATAAATTCTGGAGATGGATCATCGAAGAAAACACAAAATCAATTTTCTGACAATCATAAGTTCTTTGTTTCGAAATTAATGAAAAATGACATTAGCTTAGGATTTCTAAGACATTCCGTATTAAATTTTTGAGGAAAACGTGATGAGCGTAAAAATATAATTTTTTAAAAGGCGAAAGTAAATATTCGCATAAGTTGTTTCCTATAGAATGCAATTTGTTGATGGTTCCAGCTTGCCATTCATCAGGCGCATGACTTTTGACAGATGGGAGATTAAAAGAGATTAAACAGCACGCAATGTATTACAAGAATGAGATAACATTAATATCTAGAACAGTTGAACAGAATTTTTCAATCAATATTTTAATTTCTCTAACTTTGATAAATATACGCTATTTTAGCTTTAAAATTTGAATATATTGATGGAATACGGTAGTTGATCTATGTATGTGAGAATTATAACTTTAATAATGTAATCAAAAGATAAACAAAGGTTAGGTTAAAGTGTAGTATTGGGGGGGGGGACGCTTGGCGATGTCAATTTCTTTTGGCGACCAAAATTGATTGCCAAACTACTTCATTTAGCGAAAAATGTTCGAAATCCAAAATGAATTCGTTATCTCACCATAATATCTTTATAAAAATTGTCAAATCCAAATCCCCATACTACACTTGAGCCCAAAGGTTATATTGTATAGATGTCAGTTTTAGCTTACATACGTGAAACTTGGTCCATGTCTCGAATAGATGAGAACGTGACAAGTATCTACGAAAGGAAGATTTGATTTATTTTTGGAGGAACTCAAGAAAATGTCAGAAGATGAAATTTAGAACTCTATGGCTCATACAAAGAATCTGACACCTTTAACTTCATCAAAGTACAACGAATTAAATGGGTAGGCCGCATTGTCAGAAGGGATGAAGACCGCACCACTAAAAAAGTCTTCAATGCTGAACCAAATGGCACACGGAAAAATGGCAGGCCAAATCCAAATTGGAGTGATGGCCTAAAAAAGGTCTCCTATATTTGAGAACTAAAAATTGGAGAACACTAGCAGGAAGAAGACTTGCCTGAAGAACCAAGGCCCACCTTGGGTTGTCGAACCACTAAGGAAGGAAGGTAAAAAATTAAAAGACGGCATATGTGAAGTCAAGATAAAATTTTAATCTAAAGAATATTAGAAAAGGACCTATAAACAAAAGATTTCGAATACAAATGCCAACATTTTAAGTGATTTATTCTAATATTGCATTTAAAATACTACTAAGCAAATAATATGCTCTAAAACATGCTCACAGTTATTACAATTAACTTATTAGAAGAATAGCATCGAATACAGATCAGCATTCAAGACATATCAAAACTTCACAAAAATAATAATTGAATTTCAACATATCCATCTTCATTCCGAGATTCAAATTAAAAATTTAGCGAATACCTGCAGAAAAACTGTTGCCAGATATTTGAATGTATGTTGAATGCAGGCAGATAAAAATGTTGCCAGATACTTGAATGTATAGCCAACGCAGGCAGAAACGCTGGTACCAGATATTTGAATGCCGCTCTATTCAAGTAAGTAGGTAAAATATATATATATAAATATTAGTAGACCTTACTTATCAAGAAGTAGTAAATTATTGATACAGTTAAGGTATTTATAAAGAAAAAATCATAAAATTAATTGGGTAGTTTCTTCTAAACAATATTTAGTTAGATTATTATGGTTTTTGATAGTATCCAGTTCTTGAAAAACTAAAAATTTAATACATTGAACATAATTTGTGATAATGCTTCTATATATAAAATTGTTCCAGTGTGGTACAAAAATCGTCTTTTTTTGTCATAAATATTAGTGCATATTTTACGATATTTTAATTGGTATATAATCATTAATCATATTCTAAATTGCCTAAATCTGACTTAGAACTTAAACTATGAAACTTAATTAGCTTAATTAGCTTAATTATAAAAGATAAAATATATGAATAGCAACATATTCAGTGAATATTCCAGCCAGAGTCAACTGAATCATCCTAACTAAAGGAAAAATTGTTCAGAAATATTATTAATTTTCTCAAGAAACTTTGAAAACCATATAAAAATTTAAAAAAAACTATTGGAAAGGAGATTTTTAAAAGATACATATAAGAGGCTACACACACAGAATATTAAAATTACCAAATAAAATAACCGGTGTCGCCATGTAGTGCAAATAAAATGAAAAAAGTATGGAGAAATATATAATGTAATAATAATAATCTCTCTTTATATAAATTTTTTTTCGTGATGCTGTTATAAATTTACTTATGAATAAGGTATAGTTAGTAAAAATGGGTTGTAAGAAATTGAATTTAACTGAAGAGGAGAGCCATGAACAATTTACCTAGGGGTCCTCCCTACCTTCCAGTACTTTCTCGGAAAATACGCTCACATCACAGATCGTGATGTTATAGCTTTCTCCAGTAATTTCCAATAGCAGCCATATGGTCCCCAAATTGCGAAAAATGATGCCAATATTTCGCCAAGTTTCCATTGAAACGCTATTATAATGTAAGGAACAGCATTGCTTGCGAATATTACAATTTTTATCATAAAATAAATACAACAGAAAGTAATATTAACAGCATGAATAATTGTATAATTCACACAATGGGGGATTATCCACCGTTAGTTAGACGGGGGTATCCCCCCCTTTGTAATAAAAATAATAATAGTATTGTGTGTGTGTGATAAAGAAAAACATTATTATTGAGCTTATGCTGTTGTTTCTTATCTTTGAAAGATCTGATATATGACAGATAAGCACGAGAAGTTTGTTGACCACCAAAAAAAATCTATAATAATAAGGGGGTGAAGTACGTTGAGAGAGTAATTTCCTGGCGTGAAGGCTGTTATATTATGTTCAGCTAAGGCCTGCAGGCAAAGGAGCAAACACAGACTTCTACCCAGGCTTTGCCCAGGGGGCTCTAGGCTTTTTGTGACCAACAGAAGTTGCATACTTCCTCCTCCTTATGGTTTTGTTAACTACCGCAGATTGAGCTTATAACAAATGTATATATAAAGAAAATTAAAAGGATAGTTATAATTTAAACGTTAAATACCATGTATAGTAAATAGATGAAGAATTAAATATTATAAGATGTAACATTCAAAATCATTAGTTCTTTTTAAGACATTAAGAATGATGGTGCTTATCCTTGATGCAATTAAACCTATAAATCCAATTAAAAACAATTTAATTTAACATAAAAAAGAAAAACTATTATTATTATTTTAAATCTAATTTAGAAACCAAAAAGTTTTGGTTGATTTAATTACTATCTTATTGATATGCATTCGATACTAATTTAACATATTCTTAATCTAGAGGAGTGAAAAAAAAATTCATTAAGCACTTCTATGTTTTTATAAACATTAATTATTTCCTTTCTTTTTCTATTCATTTTGTTTTTTATAAATATTTATCTTAGTTATAAAATTTATAATTCTTTTTATTTGAGTGTTATTTTACTGCACTATTAGAAGATTCTATTGAAAGCTTATTAGATTTTTATTAGAAGATTCAATATACTCTTGATCTTGCATTGCAAGAATATGCATTGTTGTAAATTATGGACCGGGTGGTCTGAGTGGGTGGAGCGTGGTGACACCCCGCTCAGAACCTACGTGGTCTATCTCGACAGAAACCATATGTAACGGATTCTGTCTCAGTTGGAATCTTGAACTTGGCTTCAGCATAACTAGACATGCTGTTGTTTACTCGTATTTTTTAAATCGGACTCTTTTTCTTGGCTTCGGCGTCCAGGTGCTTACTAGGATTTTTATCTCGAATATTAGAATTCTCTTTAGTTTCAGTCTAATTAATGTAATGGTTTAATTTGTTAAAGATTGTTAAGTTTATTGTTGAAAGTTATTGTTACCAATAAATCCAAGAAAAGACAATTTCCAGGACTCCAGAATATTATTATTATTATGTTATAACACCATACACACGCAACCGGTATTCACCACATGCATTTTACTCTTAAATCGGATTAGCTACGCTATTATTTCCACTAAAGTGTTTTTATCAGCTATCAGAAGTATTTAGAAATATCACCCCTTCCCGCCCAAAAATTACTGAAAAATAATCATGCATAAAGAGTAAATAAAATTTAAAGCAGATTTTTTTTTTTTGCAACTAAAACAAATATTGATAGAATTTTGCTTTTAAAAAATTGTTTCTGTAAAAATTATTTTTTTCCTTTATTTATCAGGAATCAAATAGTTTAAATGATAAAAAATTTTTTAAACATTTTAGGAAGCATATAGTTTTTTGGGCATACAGTAAAATACGTTCAACGCGAAAACTCCTAAGACGAAATATTGGTTAACATGAAATAGTACAACTGTCCCGACGAAATATGTATTTTCATGCATTTTTTTCTCTTAACGCGAAACGAAAACCGCTTTACACGAAAATATATTTTTTTTTTGGAAATGAACAAAATACGGAAAACACCAGCCAATCTCGGGATGTAAAATGAAAGATAGGTGGTTGCACATGTTTTATAGAAAGAAGACTTTAAAATAACCTCGGTCTGTGACACTAGCCAATTTTGTTTATATAAGCTACTTTCATCCTCTCTAACCCTATAAATGCCATACAAAAACATCTAATCTTTCATCAGTTGGCTTTGGAATTCGGTGACGAGTACATCGCAGTGTGAGTAAAAATCACTGAGTTTGGTTCGCATCATTTTTTCAATTTCAGAAAAATGTTTTTACGAAAACGATGGCAAAAAAAGCTCAGGAGGAGAGAAAATTTCTATTTCGCTTAAAATGAAGATGGAACTTCTTCAGAAACAGAAGATGAAAACTGAAATCTCTTATGCTATCTGGTATTGCTAACTGTATCAACAACTATTAAAAAAAGAGAGTAAACATTACGTAAATATTTGAACTGTCTTTATTGAATACATGCATATACACATTTCTATGTAAATAAAATGTACTCTTATAAACTTTATTTTGTTGAATACATGTTTTTTTTGTTGCAATATCCTCCAACGCGATATTCTTTTAACACGAACAAATATTTCAGACCTCTCAAAATACCCCAATCCTTCCAGTGTTAAAAGATTTTCAATGTATTTAACCCCCTGCGTACCAGATTGCACTTTGTAGTATCCCCTGAAATCCCATATTTCGGGGGGGGGGTACTGACCTTGAGGTTACAACGCACATTTCATTTTTCCTTTTGACTCTGACTAAAGCGCCCGTTCGTTCGTGTTTTGTTTCACTTTCTTAAGTTTGTATAACTATTTTTATTGTTTTATGTGTTACCTTTTCTTGCCAATATGTCATCGTCGTTGGATTTCAAGAAAAGTGATACGGAAGGAGGATATTTACCGTAAACTGATGAATATCACATTGACTCGGATACGGATTTGTCTATTTGTGATGAAGAAGATGAAGAAATGGAACACAAAAATGACAATACATTTAAGTAACGCTCGTGGAAAAGCTTTTTGTTCCAAGAAAACTTGGAGTAATTACACAAAGATTTGTAATTTTAATTCTAATTTTCCTATTTCTTCAAACTTCTGTAACGCAAACATTTTGCAACTTCACTTTTGTAATTTTATACATTCTCGATAAAAGAAAATCTACCTTATAATGTTTCCTGTGCTGGTTACACTGGTTGTACACCTAAATAAGCCATGAATCCCCTTGAGGTTACTTTGGAATTTAGCCCTATACATAGCATGCATCCACTAGTGGTTACATGGTGCTTCAAGGGGTTAATTTCTTTTAAGGTCTTCAAAACGAATTGCCGACACTGTTAGTGTCATAACAATACGTGCCAACAAACAAAATTATAAAATAACAATATATATATATATATATATATATATATATATATATATATAAAGTTTTTTCTAACAGTTATATCTCTCTAAAAAGAACATCAGTTGGATATAACAATGAGTTTCTAATAGTATTAGAAGATAAAGACTCACTTGTAGAATTAGATATTTCATATTCGTAAAATGAATTCAGTGTAAATGACTTAGTATTATTATTTGTGAAAATTTATGTTTATACGTCATTAATATTTTAAAACTTTTCCTTGCCGTTTATATTTGTAAATGCTTCAAAATATTTTTTTTTCTATCTGAATTTAATTTTCACTCTACTTATATTCACCAAACGGAATCTCATTAATGATTCATTGATGAAAATTTACAGCAGTAAAATAAGAGCAGAGAAAGCTCACACAGGATGGTTAAGTATCTATCTTTTTACTCATAAAACACAATTTTATTTAGATGAGAATTTTTGTAACTATAATAAAGTATTATGATTGAAACAATTGAAAGCAAAAATGTACTTTCGATCTTGCTATGTATTTTCTTTTACCTTATATGTTTTTTCTGATTAAAATACTTTTTGGGTACTTACGTATTATCGCAACCGTGTTAGCGACATTATACAAAACAAAGCACATAGTTGCCAGTTTAGCAAAACAAGTACGCACACCTGTGAAACACAAGCAAAATCTGGGTTGCCAATTTGGCGAGTTAGCTTGAACGTTGGCATTGTTGCGATAATACATAAGTACCACTTTTTGTAAAATATATATATATTTTATACTGTTTTTTCATTTTGTGTTTGTACTTGTTTGAATTAAGTGTTTTGGGTTAAAGTGTAGTATAGGGCCTTGGCGATGTCAATTTTTTTTGGCGACCAAAGTCGATTGCCAAGCTACTTCACTTAGCGAAAAATGTTCGAAATCCACAATGAATTCGTTATCTCACCATAATATCTATATAAAAATTGCCAAATCCAAAGAAATATTGCCAAATCTCCAAAGGGCCAATCCCCTATACTACACTTTAACCGTGTTTTGAAATGAATGCTTCTGTAATAAAATTTTATTGAAAGATTAAAAAAAAATATACTTTTGATTGTGCTGTATGTTGTATTTTGTATATATATTTTTCTTCACAATGGGAACTTTTATGTATAATTTATTTCATTTTATATTGATTCACGGATTTAATCAAGCGAGAATACAAGATGCAAGACAAATTGAAAAGTAAAAACTTTGGTACGTCATTCAAGTAAACGCAAGAAAAATAGAAACAGTCAGATAAGAACAAACTAAAAAGAAAATATAAAGCCAATAGGGAAGAAAATAACAAATAAAGATGAAAAATAAGCTTATAAGAAGATTATGATGATGGGGAAACTATTCATAATGAGACAAAATTGCATCCCTGCAATATTAAAACTTTTTTTCTTATAATTTTGGGATAGTCATTTACCAATTTCTTGAAATGTCACATTTTTTTAATATAAAAATAAAAGAAAAACTTACCGTTATGATTTTAGTTGTTTTGTTTTTAATTACTCCTACTTTTCCATTCAATTATACATTAATAATTTGGGAACATTTAATTGTACAGTTAAAAGGTTTCTTAATGCTTCGTATTCATTTTCATGTTCAAAAATTACTTTTAAATGAATTACATTTGCAATGTATTATTAAGGTATAAAAAAAGTTTTCTCAGTTTTATATTAAGACATGTTGCAATTTGAGATATCATTAATGATCTGGAAAATAAACAACTTGCATGGAAATTTTAATGTATTTATTTTATTTGAATTTTTCAGCTTAAAATATAATCTAACAGTTATTTTTTTTATCAAAAATGAAATTAGTTTTGTGTTTTGCCTTTGTTTATAATTAAATTATTTTGCAACCCATCCATAAAAAATGCACTTACATATATATAAATATTCTAAATAAAATTGTATTAATTTTATTTTTTACGAAGAATATAATTTGTTGCTGACTGTTACCGAATGTTGTATGATATTTCATGAAAAGTTTGTTTTTGAAAAACATTGCATAATTTTTACAAGTTTTTGTATTATGCACAACCTAAATAATTTCAGCTCTAAAAACATTTTGAATAGTAAATGATAAGATAAAACTATTTTGGAGAGTGAATGTAAAAAAAGTACTGTTATCATAAATAGGTTATTCTTAACAATTTTGCAATTCTCGTCATAGCTGGACAGCATTGATATAAATGTTTATATGTATATGACTATTGGAGTATAGCCACATATTCCTTCTAAGAGAGAACAATGGATTCTAAACCTTAGAAATATAGCACTGGCTTCTCATTGTACCAGCAATGTACATTATAAAGGCTAAAATGGAATTCAATATCATCCTAAATTCTAGTACTGGGTTTAAAACTAGTATGGTGGTGCATACGACAACATTTAAACAAACTGTCGCCATGCTCGTTTGTAAGAACGATGTAGTGCCATTCAGTTGTCCATGTCCGTCATTCTATGGATTAAAGCATGCGCAAATGTCTGGGATTTAAAGTCAAAGATAATAGCACCAATAGAAGCATTGTTAAATCCGACTGTGCTGCAAAAGTCATCGAATAATACTCATGGACACAGAGTTTTGAGGGTAATGAGTAACGGACTTAAAAATAATATTCTCTTCAATCTTTGATATTAAAGAAATTCCTCCCTTTTCTCCTCTTGTTCCGTCGAGATGCAGCAGCCGATTGAAAGACGGGTGTGGTGTCAGAGATGTGACGTCATTAACTAAATCAACTGGATGAGTGGTTAAATTCTCGTTCACTCGTCAAGGCAATCCACCATATTTTTTAAAGATTTTAACTAATAAAGGCAAATCAAGGTACAAATGTCAACCACCAATTTGCAGTGATAGGAGATTAAGATCTCAGCAGAGATCATGTGCTCCAATAAATCCTCAACACTTGGATGAGTGGTTTCCCACTCACCTTTCCACCAGCGTTGTTGCGCTGCACTCATTGTGGACTGCTTTACATTCTTATGTAACACTTCAGCAAATTATTCTTATTTTTTTCTACTTATTATGATGAGTGGATGATAAAGATTTCTCTAAGGTTCCACGTAAATGTATAACCGTTACCGTTTACAGAGTTTTGTGCAACAGACCATATTTGTTGTGATATGGTCCATGATGTGGCAAAGCGATCCATATTGCCATGAGCACAATATAGGCTTCATCAAGTTTATTTGTGTAATAGGCGATGTCATTCAATCGTTCCCTACTCATCCATCCTTCACCAATCCATGTTAGTTTGGAGAGAGGTAGTGCCAGCTCAGGTGTCATCCTTGTCACCTGACAGAGGATTAAAATTACGAGTTTTGTGCCATCGTGTTGTCTTGTAGTGCAACGTTAATAAGCACTCCCTTAATAGATCCATATCACTGTTGCTTGGTTGCTATCAACAAGGTCATCGATTTTTCGGCAGGATAATCCCCATTCTCTACAGCAGTGCTTCTCAAACTTTCAATATCTGCCACCCAATTTTCAATCATAATTTTCGTCACCCCCCTCCATACAATAACATTGTATTGAATTCAATAATAATGCATTTTGATGCAAAAGCTAGAATACGACTTTAGTTATAAACCGTACAAATTATCAAGATAAGCATTAATTTTTGTATGTGATTTTATGACAAGCCCATGGGATCTCTGCTAATTATTAAACTTGTTCTTAACTTAGTATTGTTAAATTAATAATCAAATACATTGTGTAGTACTGATACATTTATAAGTATATTACATCAGCGTAAATGTGTATTTTATTTTTAATTATGTCCTAATGTATTTCATTTTGCTTCCTTTTAATAAATAAATAACTTTTTAAAATAATCATTTGTTTTCTACTTTTCTATATTCTCCCCCCCCCCCATGTAGGGTTATTACGCCCCCTAAGGGGCATGTCCCACAGTTTAAAAAACGCTGCTCTACAGGCAATAATTTTTCCTGCATCGGATACAAAAACGTGCTTAAATGATGCTCGTGTTCTTCATCGAAGCATACTAAAGCTACTCGCAGAAAATGACTGTATGAAAAAATGATTTCAGTGTTTCAAAACGGCAATCAGTATGCACCATAAAATCCGGCGTATCACGCACTTTTAACACGAATAAATAAGATCTAAATTGATGGGTGCGAGTTTTACGCCGGGTATAAAAATGATAGCTTGAAAAGTAAAATTGTAACCCCCCTCCTCACATATAAACAGCAGAAAGACTCACGCCCTCTAGCGGCTTGAACTATCTCCTGTGATGGCCAAGCTTCCAAACTGTACGGACGTATGAGCATGCGTTCCGATCCCTTTTAATTGTAATCAGTTCTCTAGTTTTGTATATTAATGTTTGTTTTGTCTAATAAATGTGTTTAATTAAATAGTGGACTTAGTTAAAAACCCATTCCCCGCGTGTCCCTTTATTATATTGGGTCACACCTCTTATAAAATTAAAAAAAAAAGAAAAGATGTGCAGAAAAAGAACGTGGATTTCTACAAAGATCGGAATACTGTTTTTTTTTGAAAGAAATGTCATACCTTATGAATTTAAAGGGTTGTTTTTCTAGAAATATACTATTTTTCAAAATCCTGGGGTAATACCTCAAATAAATGGCTTAGAACATAATAGCATTGCTAACGCATATTGCAGGTTCCTTCGTAAAAAAGGGAGTGCGCGTTATACGGCGAATATATCTTAAAATTCAAAAATGCAGCTTGAAAGTATAGGAACGCGTTATACGCCGGATTTTACGGTATATATTACTTTAATGGTGCTACGGACACCCATGATATGCGTTTACACTGAAGGTACGTCATTTGCATATTCCATTGTGTTATATACATGCGAAATTTCACCCACGATTTAGATGCTCCTTCATGTTATTGTACTTTGAACAACCAATGGTTTATATCAATTTCATTAATTTTATCAAGGTATGTTACATAAACTTGTTACTTATTTTTACACGATTTTGAAAAGTGTATTTACCCACAAAATGAATTTAAAGTTCGTAAACAACTAATAAATTCCAATTTCTTTTCTCCCCATAAGTGAATGTAGAAGTCTTAAGGAAATTTTTTCTCGACTTAAGATCTTTCTGTATAAAAATTGCTTAAACTCATTTATAAAAATTGTTTAAACATAGATGAACAAGTCGAAAGAGATTTCCTTAGACTAGTTTTTGCTCCAAAATAGTTCATAAAGTGCATGCAATTTTCGATGTCGCCACTTTATATGAGCTGGTATGTACTAAGGCTAATTTGTATAAAATATCATTCTAAATTCAAATTCTCTTCGGAAGAAAAAATTTAATAAGTAAAATTTAATTAGAAATACAATAAGGAAACTGCAACGATTTTTGAAAAATTAAAATGTTTCGCCTTAAAAAAAATGATTGCGTATATGGAACAAAAATTAAAATTGACTATTTTAAATTTTTGAGAAAATATTTGAATTATATGCGAAGTAAAAATGTAACATGATGAACAAAGGTGCTGTAAGTCTTATTAGGTTTTTCTGCTCTTCTTTGAGGAGATAAAACAATTGTTAATTACTTTTATGATAGTGTTAAAGGTTAACTTTCAGAGTTAAATAGTAATACTAACAACAATAAGTTAAATATCTGTTTTCATTAAAAAGACTTTTTCAGTTAGAAAAATTTTCTGGTTCTTATTTATATCATAACAGAAAAAAACAGAACTAGTTATTGATAACTGATTTTGCAGCATCGAATATCGTTCAGATAATGAGCATGAAATTTGAACTAGAAACTCAGTATACTTTCATTTACTTCTCATGATAAGTCTGAAACCATGTTTTAATTGAAGTGTATAATATTTGTTATTCATCAGGATGGTCAAAACTTTACTGAAGATTGACAAGAGATTCTGTTTTAAGCCTTGTAAAATAAATTACATGGACATTAATGAATTAGTAATCATCATTTGAAATGAATAACTAGAACTCAGATAATTTAAAACTTGATTTTTGACTCTCATGTACCATTCACAAAAGTGTACCAATGATAAGCATTACCCGGCACTGAAACTCAACATTGAAAACGCGCGCGTATAGCGACAAAAATTGGCAAACAGAAAGAAACTGCATTGTATAATAAATAAAGTTTATTTCAACACCATACAACAATATACTGAGCGTAAACTCCAGATGTTCAATAAGTTTTAGATCTAAGTAGGTGGCAATATACATTCAGCAACTGGTAATGGAACATAGTCAAAGAGAATACGAATTTTAACCTGAGAGGTTGAAGACTACTATGAGTGATACGTATCGTGTGAGGTCGGGCGTCTCTAGCTGGTAATTGGCAAGGAAGTCCAAAGAAAGGCTAGTTATACCGGCTTCAATACATCCACCACGTATTGTTGAATCATCATTATGTCACCAGCACATAACAATGGGAACCGTAGGCATAATTCCAAGTTGTCAGATGAAATGATGCTCCACAGTTACAGTTGGATTGGGTGTTTACCACATCAATTCCACTCGTATGAAGTGATTTTTAATATTGGAATAATGTGTGAGTCGCACGCACACGACTTTATTTCATTTCATCGTGAACGTTGGTTTAACTTATAAATAGAAGTGTCTGTGCTATGGGGTCGAAGGCAACCTTCTAACGAACTCCACGAGGGCAAATTTCTGGCAGCCGATCAGCAGATAATGGTTTTGATAGACAGAAGCATCCAGTTTGTCTAGTTTGTGCTACAACAACTCTCCGAAAGTAGATTGTGTGGCCTTAAGCATTTGTCGGTAGATGTGTCAGTTTGCCTGTATTGACGTCTTTCTGCGATACATCGAACGGACCAACCTACCCTTCCATGTTTGACCCTCTAAATCAATTTGTCTATTTTCTGGAACTTCTTCCATTAGACACCACCTAACATTCCTGCTAAT
The DNA here is from genome assembly GCA_019973975.1 of Trichonephila clavata. Lineage (NCBI taxonomy): Eukaryota > Metazoa > Arthropoda > Arachnida > Araneae > Nephilidae > Trichonephila > Trichonephila clavata. The sequence continues at coordinate 36,232 of BMAO01012177.1, read as the reverse complement.
GTACGTTTCCTTTTTCGATGAAAGAAAACTTCACTAACAAACTTTCTACGGCAAAAGAGTGCGGCATAATTATTATGGAATTTGCCATTACTTTTCTTAAGTCGTACTCACCTGCTTGCGAGACATCTGTGCATTCCGCATATGGACATATTTGGAGAGTTGCTTCTACTCTACGATTTGCATTTTGACACTCCATTTAGATGATGTATTTTCAATGACAGATAGCATGTGAAACAAATTGGTACTAAACTGGCATTCTCTTATCATGTTCAGTTTAATTAATTTGATTTGATTTGTGAAATACCCGCAAGTTACCCGAGGGCTATGGCGACGGATCTCATAACATTAAGCCTTGGTAAAGTGATGAGGATAATCTAACTATTAATGTTATGTTCTATAACTGTGTCTGTAACTGTTTTATGATGGCATTGTTATCCACCGGCTGAGAACCTCCGCCAAGTTTTGATGTAACCCTCTGTGAGAGTTATTGTTTTCAACTGTTATCAAGCAGCACCATGCATTTAAGTCAGAAACGAGGTCCAACCACAAAATTATTTGAATGACAGAATCACAGCGTAAGCAATCATTTGCTAACCAACATTAGAAAATCGAACCTAAATAAATACGGATATACTAATAGATTGATAATAAAGGTACTATTACAAAACTGGAAAAATTCGTCGAGGAAGTAAAGGATTATAACTCCTACTCGAAGTAAAATGCAAGCGAATCGATGAACTCAACGAAAATACTGATGAATTAAAGGAACAATATATATTATGGTAGCAAGGACATTAGTGATTCGGAACTAACAGAAATACAAGCTGACTTCCAAGAAATGTAAGGGACTATAGAAGATTTAGAGGTAAAAGAAATAGAGAGAAATTTTCAGTTCTTTAATTGTTAAGTCTTAGAATTAATATTAATGATGTTAATTTCTATTAATAATTTCGGAATTGAAATATTTAAATCTTACTCTAAACCGAAACTATAAACAAACTTCCAGAAATTTTATTACAGGTATTTAGAATTAGTTTCGACATGTTCCCTCATTTTAAATCACAGTTTGAAAATATTACCAACTACGAGTTAGAAAAAATGTTTTACATGGAAAGTGTCATTAGAAGATAACACTAAACTACTTGAAACTGATGATGATTCTATACAATCACTAATCAAAGCTTTAAAAACTAGATTCCAAAATAAACGTCTCCTAACTAAAATTCCTATTAATTACGGTTTGCAGCCTCGGGATCCCGGTGGTTTTTCTAATCCCGGGATTTAATTTTTTTTGTCTGAATTACAATTTGAAATTGTTTTTCAAAGTATTGTGAATCTGTATTACATTTAATGTATCTTATTTACTTTTTTTTGGTACTGTATGCGTTTAATTTCAGTTTTCATATGTGTTGAACCTTGAAGGATTCGAGGTGGGTGAACCATGAAATTTGATACGTTTTCTCTTATTTGCATCTGTAACTTTCTTCCCATCACGAGGGGGGGGGGGTCAGAAAACGGACATTTCTCCCACCCTCAGGATGTCCGGTGTCAGCTAACTTGGACAGAGGCAATCAGAATTTTTGGAAGATATCTAACAAGGTTTTCAGCCCCAGGATCCCGGTGTTTTTTCCAATCCTGAAATCCCGGGATTAAAAAAACTATTACCGGGATTTAATTTTCGACCAAATTATATTTAAAAAATTTTTTCTCATAAAAATTTTGTAAGAATTTAATTTTTGAAAAATTTATATTTTGTTTTTGAAATATGTATGTAGAATTTTTTGTACAATTATAAGTGCTATATGTAAAATATATATATGCACAGCTCTCATTTCTTGAATGGGAGAACGTCACACAGATCTAAGTGGCTCATTGCAATGCTTATTCAATATTATAAGCAACATCTCAAGAATAGATTTTTTCCACAGTTCCTTCTTCAATTAAATGCCGTTAATTAATAGCGGACCTGCTTGGGAAAACTTGAGACACTTCAAATCAGATTGCATTACTAACAGCTCATGCAACTGGATCTTCAATTTCAAACGAGATAACACTTGCAATTGATTCATATTCTGATTCAATAACTGGATCAATTTATACATATCAAAACCATTAAGTGTACCAGAAGAAGTAAATAAAGTTATCAAAGAGGTATATGCACCAATGCAGGCTATTAGATTTGAGACACTGTCATCAAAAATTCAAAAAGGAATGTCTCTTTTTTGAAAATGGAGGGAGACGTAATCACTGCGAAGAAATGGTTTTTTTAAAAAAAATTTCATTTGGTACTATTTTTATTTGCTTTTTATGAATTAATTTTTTTATTTGTTTCATTAAAATAATATTAAATCAATTTTTAATTATATTTTCAGTTTTATTAAGCAATTTAAACTATGCTAATATGTAAGTATTTTTAATAAATAGACCAATCCTATTCCCGGGACTAATCCCGGGATCTCGGGATTTGGATAATGTAATCCCGAAATCCTGGGATTGAAAATATGACACGGGATTGCAAACCCTACTATTAATGCTATTCTAGAAATGCTATTCTAGAAAAACTAACAAGAGAATCAACGCGAGATATTAGAACCATGGCAATTATTCTAAACAAGAATATCAGAGCCTTAAAACCCCTAGGATTTGAACATGATAATTTATCCGATCTTTTATCCTTTAATATAAATTTTTAAAAAATTGATCGAGAAACTCGTAAGCATTTTGAACAAACTATCGATTTTTATCAAATCTCTTAAGCCAAACTATTGGCAGGATTAATCGTTCAGCTCCTTCAATTAATTAATAAATTAAGTATCCACTTTTAAAAGCAAAACCTTTCTTATAATTCGAATAATCCTTTGAACTCTTGTGTTATCTGCTAATTACCTCATTTCATTATTAAGCGGAGTGGTTTTCAAAATATGAAAGTTTTGAATATACTTAATCAAATAAAACGCCTAATACATCACTACATGTATTTGAAGCGACCCCCTACGTCTCAGATGGCACTAATTAAAGAGAAACAGAGAGAAACGCCTTGAACATTTTAATATGTGGTCGAACTGTTCAGTAACAAAAAAGAAATTTTATTTCCAACTGCAGTTGTTTGTATTAAAAAAGCAGAAGGTGAAATTTCCCCTGCAAAGCGATTTTGTATTCCGGATCGTCTCTTTCTTTCATTCGCCAAAAAGCTGGATAGTAAATTATTGCTGATATAAATAAATAACAGTTTCAGGGTTTAGGAAAAATTGCTCTAAAACAAAGATTGAATGCTGCAATTCAATACAATAACGGATGTTTTTCAACAGCATTAGAGCTATTAATTGATTGACTTTTTATAGCCAACACATCTGTCAATCACATCGAAGCACATAAAATAAAAATTCCTTCGAATACTGACCTTGCGAATACAGAGTTTGGTATAAAGAGAGAATTTTTTTTCAAATGGACTGCGTTTGACACACAAGCCTTTGCAGACTTGGCAGGTCCCCGAGAGAGAGAGAGAGAGAGAGAGAGAGAGAGAGAGAGAGGGAGAGAGAGAGAGAGAGAGAGAGAGGGGAGAGGAGGGAGAGAGAGAGAGAGGGAGAGAGAGAGAGAGAGAGAGCCATTTCAGTGGTTGCACCATCTAGTGCCAGCTCTCGCTACCAAATTTTTGACGCTTGATTTAATTTTTTCTCGTCGGATGTTAAATATTGCCGAGATTTTATTTTGCTGAAAATACAGAGTCAAATTAGGACTCAAGAGATTGTTTGCATGTCACATAATCATACAACATGCGTGTCTACGATTTTCGCATCCAGAAAATCTATTGACTCCAACTGGAATCGAACCCGTAACCTTAGATTTACGAGGCTACCATGCCACCTCTAAGCCATTGAGCCGATTTCTAGGGAAATGGATTTTTTTATTGGACACGAATTTTTTTTTTGAATTATTAAGACCTAATAAATTTCGATCGCTATGAGAAAAATAGGTTTTTCATTTGAGGCTGTTTTTTGGGTACATTGTTTTGTGGAGCATCGATAAAGTGTATGCTTTTAATTTCCAAGCTTGCATTATTAAACGTATCGCATTCGGTGTAAAGAAATAATTCATTCTGTTTTGATCGATTTTTTTTTGCAAAGAATTACAAACACATTCCCTTTAGTGTTTTCCGTTGTCTCTAAATATCTTAGTAATGCCAAAATAAAGTAGAAAATTCAAACAATACTCATAAATAATTTATAAATATGTACTAAAAAGTCTGTTTACATCTGAAATGATAAGCATAATTGATATAAATCAGTATGTTTGAAAGTGGAATTTCATTTATTCTTTTTTTAATTACTGCTAAAAAACAAACTAAAATATTAATTTATTGTATGAAAGCTCATTTGTATCTAGTTTTTTTAAAGTTTTATTCGAGATTTAAGTTAGAAATATATTTCTGTTTTTTCTAATTTTGTGAAAGTGTAAAAAAAATGCGACTGCTATGCATTTTTTATGTTTTCGATTTTTATTGAGAAAAATGCCTTTTTCGCTTAGAACCATATTTGTAGTTAAGGAAAGATGGCGATTTCTTAAAATTGTGTATTTTGGCATTCTCTTTTTGGATTCCAGTAAATTTTGCTCATTTTAATAGAATTTTTTACAGTCTGAGCAATGAAAATATGAAGCTTAAAGTATTAAAATAATTTTTGTAATAAATTAATGGATTTTTAAATATTATAAGATATGAACATATGATTAATATAAACAAATTAGCTACTTTCTGTTTTCCACAAAATTATTTTGAAAATAATTTTTGATTAAACATTCTTTTATTAAGTTTAAAGATTAAGTTTTATTATTTTTTTGGATTAAAATATATTATTTCTACGCTTAGAATATACCCGTTTCACTTATTGGATCTTCTATTTTTATTAAATGCTCATGAATGAAAACTCAGACATTTCATAATATCTAGATAATCGGTTATTCTATCATTTAATAACTCTCTTCCCTCATTTACATTAATAGCAACTATTTTTGTAAAAGATCCTGATGTTTTTGGAAGTATTTCCAAATAATAAATTGAGAAACTCTTTTGACCTCTAAGACACATGAATTTTCCAAAAAAATATCAATTTTCACTTTAAAAAAAATATTTTTTAAATATTCAATTTTTTTCTGTTTAAAATGATATGTGATTCATAAAAATACAATAATTAGAAGTATTTTTATTTATTTTTGAAATAAAGCCATTCCTTGATGTGCATTATCAAGCAAACTCTGCTAAGGGCACCTGTGTTTCATCATGTATAAGTTTTTGATGATAGAACGAGTTTTTTTTGTCTATATATCTATCTTTTTTCCAACAAAAACAAAATGTTTTCTTTTTGAAGAAGGGGAGAGACTACTCTTCACAATTACTTTATTTTCGTTCGGTTTGTTGTTCCATGTGATTATTCCTGTTTGAACTTGTTTTGACATTGTGGTTGCTAAATTACAACACCAGAATTTCCTTCTGTTTAATCTAAATTCTACACTGAATTGAGTTATATTTATTAATGTTTAATGAAAGAGAGACAAATATGGGGAGATGAAAAATATTTAATAGTTAATGTGAAGATAACTCTCTGTAACTAAAAATTGAACTGCATTCTTAACAGCGATTTTAAAGATTCCTAAAGAAAACCTAAACTGATTTTCTTAGATTTACAAAACAACTGCAGGTACTTACGTATTATCACATTCTCTAACTCTATTAATAACTCGCCAATTTGACAACCCCGATTTCATATGTGTCGTACGCGCTGGATTGACAACCAGGTGCTTCGTTTCTTATAATGTCGCCAATAAGTTGCGATAATTTGTTGGGTACCTAACTGTACGTATGACACAAATTACTTTGCTTTCACACTTCCACGAGTAGAAGTAGTATTAATTAAAAATGGTACTTACTACGGAAACTAGTAATTTCAGTTAGTAAGACAAATATATATATTCATTAAATTAAATATAATATTCAACAAATTCACAAATTCACAAATAAATATAACATTCTGTTACTCAAAAAGCTTGTAAAAAAAAGAGATGTCGGAGTAAAAAAGTTTCAAGATCTTGAAAAGAAAGATCTTGAAACTTTTTACTCCAACATCTCTTTTTTTAACAAGCTTTTTGAGTAACAGAATGTTAATATTCACAAATAATGATCTAGCTATATTCACTGTTGCTACTCACATAAAAAGGAAATAACTATACCAATTCATAGCAAATCTTACTACTCTTAAGTATAAACAAATGTGTGTGTGTGAAAACAATAAAAATTTTTTACACACAATGCTTTTATGTTTGTTGGGAAAAGTATTTTGGGGAATTTTGCTCTCTGGTAAATACATCCCTAAGTAAGAATGACTTTGCAGATCTAGAGTATTGCTTTATCATCTCCTGAATGATAATGATATTACATAGCCCCATATCATCTAAAAGAATTAATGTTACATTCCAATTTCGAACAGAGTTCAGAGAGCGAATTGCCAACTCAAGTGTCATCTACGTCACTAGACAACGGTTTGAAAATACGAGGCTCTTGGTCATAGCCCCTTCGTATAGCTTCGAAATTACTTGTTACTTGTTAATAAAAAAGTAATCAATCAACCAAATCAAGACAGAAACTAATTCCATTTGCTTACATCATTTTTCAATTCCTACTATTAGCTCACTCTCTCTCCCTATATATATATATATATATATTGTTTAAATTTTTAATCGTTAATAAAATACTTTTTATTCATCCAATCAAGTTCAGATAAATTTTTTTAAACTTGTTATGGATGACACTTGATGTTAATACAGTTTTTTCAAATATTAATTCATTAATTACCGGTTTTCGAAGCTAACTTGGAATCGTCTCGATAGTTGTAACAATGTAAATGTTAAAACAATGACAAAAGTTGGCTTTGGAAACCGGTTTTTTCAGCCAAACTAGCCAAACCGAGTGCACATTGTTACAACAATTCAGACAAATCCTGCTCTTTTTTCGATTCCTCACTCTCTCTTCTCTCTCTCTCTCTCTCTCTCTATATATATATATCTTGTTCAAATTTTCAATCGTTAATAAAATGCTTTCTATTCATCCATTCAAAGTAGAAATTGACTTAAACAATTTTTTTTATATTACTTGTTAAAGAACAAGAGTCTTTGTTGATAATCATGTTTTTTTATTTCTCAGAGCATACTTCCTATCAGATTTCGATGAGATTTTCTTTAAAACGTCCCAAACATAACATTTTAATTTTTAAAAATGTTTTTGAAAAATTGATTCTTTTTGAACGTTCAAAAGTACTATCCCTCCCCCTAACATTATAAAAATATAGAAATAAAAATCCCTAAATCCTTACTTATGTCGTTCTTTTTAAATTCATCTTCCAGCTACTAAATTATGGAGATTTTCATCCCTGGATGCGTTAATAAAACTTGGTGTGCGTGGTAAAGAGAGAGAAAAAAAGGAAGGGGGGGGTAGATGAAGAGAAAAGAATTTTCATTACCCCTACTCATTTTCTAGGATTTTTTAAATTGATTTTTTAAGATTGCTTTCATTCTGTCCGAAATTTATTTTCACTTTCCTTTCATTCCGAGGAAGGACTGTCCAGTTATATGATCTCCCCCAGATCTTAAAATTCCTTTTCTGAGATTTTATTCTGAGGAATATTTTGTATTATTTCCCCCTCGTTTTCTTTTAGAGTTGATGGTTCATGTTGAAAAAGGCTGAAAGGGATTCTGGGATACGAATCTGGATTTTCAGTTTGAATCTAAGAAATAGAATGTCAAAGTGCAATAAGTAAAAAAAAAAAAAAAAACTCTGAAAGCAATAGAAAAAAGAGTAATTTCCCTTTTTGTGCCGACTAATTAAAATTAATAAATTAAAATAAATAAATAAATGAAATTGATCCTTTTAGAATCATTTAAAAACTAGCAAAGTAATTTTTTATACTTATTTTGTACAAATATAAAAAATTTAAAAAAACAATTATGTCAAAGTAATTTAATTCATGTATTTTTTTGATAAGGTACATACGCTTAAGATTGCTTTTCAAATGAGGAATCAGTAATTTAAATTATTTCTTTGATCTTTTATAGTTTATAGCTATTAAAAAAGGAGCGCAAACTACTTAAATTTGTTTGATTTTAAGTATGCATCAATCATAACTAATTGAGGTGTACGCAAATGTTTTTTGATCAAATACCTTAAAGTACTAAAAAACTTAAGATAATTATTTCAAATTCTAAGAATATTTCGAGCATTTTATTGCGAAAATATGCTTTAAATATTTTTTCAATGCATAAGGTAATGTGTGTGTTTTACTTTATTATTATTTTTTAAAATATTTCTTTAAGAAAAAAAAAAAGAATTTTTTTCTAAGGGATGCCCAAATTAAAAGTGGACACGCTGAATAAAAAAGTACCTTTATTGGAATTCGAAAGAAATCGTCATGTTCGTAGTAACATAGGTCCTACCGATTCAGTAACTGGTTTATGCCTTCGCAGTAGTAAAACCGTGGTTGAATTTTGAGGAATTCCTGCATTGCTTCCTTTATCTTACCGTCCTAATTGAAATGTTTTCCCTGTAATGTTCTTTTGAATAGCTCAAACGTATGGAAATAGGGAGAAAATTTGGACTGTACGGTGGGTGTTCCAACACTTCCAAAAGAAACTTTTAAAGGTCGTCTAGGTCTCCCGGAAGACGTATGGAGGGATTGTCATTGAAAAGGACCACTTGTTGCGTGATAAGACCTGGCCGTTTGCTTTCCTTAGTTTCATCAGAGAACTGCAGTATTGGGTAGAATCAATAGTGCTCTCAGGAAATAAATTAAGAGTAGTGTACGGAAATTGAAGAAAAAATGAAAACATCACCTTCGTTGCATTTCTTGTCGGTTTTGATTTACTTGTTGAAGGGTATGCTTTAAGTCCCCATTGCTTACTCGACTTTTTAGGATTAGAGTGTGTAGTGGCGACACGTAGACTCGTCATCCGCTATGTGTGTTTCAAAAAGCGGGATCCTTCTCATAACAGATCAAGCGCTGGAGACAGGTCCATTCATTGTTTCTCATGACCAAGTGCAAGATGTTTTGGTACCCATTCCGCACACACTTTACTGCAGAATTTGGTAGATGGTGAAGAAGACCAATTCTTTACTCAGTTTAAGTTTATGACTGATGTATCGGTTCGAACTCTTTGATTAGCTCTGATAATTTTATCAACGATGGCAACGGAGTCGTTGGTGATCTCAAGGTTTCCTTGGCAAATCCGATATCCTTTGCCACCTTCCACGAAAACGTTTGTTCACAGCCGTTTGATCTAAGCAATACTCGCCATGGACTGTCACTATTCGTTGATAGATATCTACATTACACTAACTTTTGGCAATTAGAAATCGTATTACTGCGCATTTTTCCGATCGGGACGCATTCATGTATTGTACGATTTTACTTTCGATCAATTTCTTCTACTGCGAACAGATTTCAGTATTACACGCAGTATGCGGTGCCCCTACAACCCTTTATACATCTGTTCAGTGCCGCTCTAGCTGCAGTCGTTTTGACGTTATTGCATATGTCCATTTTTCCTTTGAGAAATTCTCATGAGGTGATCCACGATTTCTAAATGATTGGATAAACATTGATTGGTCAGTTAAGTGCTTATTTTAGTACGAGCTGAAGGTAAGGTTGTCACTAGACAAGTATCGCCTGGTATAACTGGATACCCCAGACAAAAGCTTCTCGTTAAGAACTCCAAGGACTTCAGGTAGTAACTTTGCTAATCCAGCTTTATTAGCAACCCAACGACCAACTCCTACCTTCACTTTACTAGTTTAAATAGCATTCAAATTTACATAAATCATGGTTGTTCCACGGGAAGCAATTTTATAAACATACAACAGTTAAGAAATATTTTTCCTTAATCTACCTATCACAAGATTGGAGTGTAATACAGATTCCATGGGGCCATGGACTCTAGTCGTCAACTAGATACTGTGCAAGTTAGTGGCGGCTGCATAATGCTGTTGGCTAGTTTTATGCGGTGTGGACTAGGATCTCTAGTCAAAGTAAACCAATCTTGGACAGTAAATATCTATATATATATATATAAAATGAAAAAACAAAAGTAGGTAATTCATAAAATTCCTCTATATTTAGGCGCAATGCAGCCACAAATATAAAAGTGTATATAGTCCAAATGATATACATGAATAGTTATAAAAACCTAAGTGTAGCCAGTCTAGACAGTAAGAAATATTAGCCACTGCAGTACAATAGCAAACTCTTGGCCTTAGGAACCTAGATTGCAGGTTTAAACAATGTTTTGTGACTAGTCAAACTTCACCTGTAATTTGCCTATACACTGGGCCGTAAGGAAAGGCAGAAATAAAATGTTATTATATAAATATATATAGTCATTCATGAGCTTCATCTATCCAAACAAAGGTGAGATTTTCCAGGATGGGATGACAATGCGTTGCATTTGATTTGAGGAACATTCAGGATAGTTCCAGCGAATTATTTGATCATTTAAAATCTGATAGAACATATATTAAACTTGATGTAAAGATCTCTGTCTTGATGTCTCGATCACAAAACCCTGAACTGGCTAAACCTGGGAAATTAGGGATAGCTGTAGAAGCAGTATGGCTGAATAGTTTTTCAGGGGACTTCCGACTTGTTGGGGCAATGCTACATTTAATTGTTGCACTTCGCCGGGAAAAAAGAACTTCCAGACAATATTTGGAGGTATCTTATGACTCCCGGAACTTCAATGTATATGTTAAAAAGTTATGCGTTGATTTATTCTTTGCTTGATTATACGAAATCTACATAAAATAAGTAAAACATGGCTTAGAACTAAGGATACCTGCAACATACATGAGATTAAACATGTTAATTAAATATCATAATTTGTTTTTAAAGGATAATGAGTTTTTTTATGTAAAAAAAAATATGATTAAGAATGGAATATTTTTAATTTATTTTTTCTATGATTCATATAATATTTAAGTACAAAAAGTACGCCGGGACTAAAACCTAAAAGGGAACGAATAGTGGAATTAAGGTTATTTTTGATTCATTGCGTCAAAACTAACGTCATATTTCTTTAGTGGAAGAAGGAATCTGTTTTCATTCACCGAGATAGAGAAAATATAAAATAAAACAAATTTTGATACATTTCATACTCATAGGATAAAGCAAATTGATTGCTTCTAGAATTCTTTTTAGCACAGTTGCCTAAAAGTACTGTACAAAAAACAACATACGTCTCGGAAAATATTTTCCCAGTTATATGAATTGATAAGCCTGATTTATTAAGGAGGATAAAATTTTATTGATGGCTATAGGTAATTTATCCTCGTTTTGTGAGCCCGAGACTAAAAATTTTTCTACAGCACCAAACTATTTTTGTTATTCTGGTATTCTGAAGATGACAGTTTGATCGATATTTTTCTGAGGAACGTGAATTCTGTTATCTCGCTAACTAATAAAGCCAAGATAATTGCATTCAAAGAATTCTTTACTGCACTCGATGGAATACTCAAGACTCTTTATTTCAACAGAATTCATGCCAAGAGGCATTTGTTTTTTATTTCTGCAAAAATTGTGCTAAAAGATTTTTGGTTTTTTTTGCATACATATTTGTGATAAGTGATGGTTTTGCGAACAATTTTCATTGAAGGTAATAACTTCGAATTTTATAAAAAAATATATCTTCATTTTTATGTAGTACTAGCTGGTATACCCGTTCTTCGCGCGGGTGAATTGAAAAATTGAACAATACATATTGAAGGATAAAGACGTTTTTAATGAGTTAATTTTACGTGTATTGCAAATTAAAAAAAAAGGCTCTTTTCACATATCAGCTGATAAAAAAAACAACAACACCATATTTGTTAAATTTTAAGTCTGTGGATTTAATAGCTGATAAAAAAGATTTTTTTTTATTTATAACGCCACGTAACTCTCTTGTGGGTCGATTTTTGAAAACACCTTCCTTAGCTGATCTCTGCTCAGCAAAAGTAAAACATTTTTACAAATTTTGTGTAATGAAAGCTTAAAATAGTGCAAATAATTTATATCTGGATGTGTAATACTTTAATATTCCTTTCTGTTGTATTTATTTTATATTAAAATTGTAATATTCGCAAGTAATGCCGTTCCTTACATTATAAGGGTAATTCAATGGAAACATATCGAAATGTTGGCGATAGAGCCTAGTTGGCATCTTTTTTGGCAACTTGGCGATGGATTGAATGGTACAGAAGTTTATATGCTAAAGCGCCACCTGGTGAGGAGTTACAACAAAGAGGATAGTACAAAAACCTTCTTCACAAAAAAAGGCACATACATGCCAATTTTCATAGTTATCGGTTGAACGGTGTTGGAGTGAAGCGAGGTCATATATACAAACATTCAAATAAAATATGCATGTAATTTTAGCAATCTGAATATAATTTTTTAATAGAACGTTTACTTTTGATCGAGCCTATGAAGCATAGAGCCTCAACAGCTTAGAACAGTTGTAATGAAGAATTCAATTGAAATAAGTTACAAAAACTGAAAAAAATCTTTCTAGAACTTCTAATCCTTTAAAATGCATGCAATGAAAATAATGCATTTCTTTTGATAAGTCAAGAGATTTACATACGTGTTTAAAAGATATATATATTAAAAGAAATATATTAATTTTCTTGCATTTTATATTCACTTAGGAAACGAAACTATATTCTCTCTCCATAAATTACCAGTAGTTAAATTAACCATGTGCACTCTTCTCTTTTCATATGAAATTATATTTCAACATTCACTCAATCAGTTTTTAGTAGTTTAGAGCAGAGGTCGGCAACCTTTTAGCTGTGGCGTGCCAAATCAATCTACCAATATGATTCAGCGTGTCACACCGTAGAACATTTTTGAAACAATTCGATTCCCGCGATAATGCATGCAGAGTTTGAGAATAATATAATTTACAGATTTATTATATAGATTTACAGTTTTATTTATATTAATTTTGCTTCATTTAAAGATATTCCTACACATAAAAATAAACAGCTTAAAATATAACTATTTCTTCAACAAAAATAAAAAAAAACTAAAATTGAACATATATTATGTATTTTTAAACATTTTTATTAAAACAAGAAATAGACAACATAAAATATAAGTATTTCCCTTCATTATAGTTAAATAAAAAGATAAGTAAAATTTTTAATGTGAACCTAGTGTTTGCCCACTGTACTTTCACATCGCAAAATCAGGTGTATAATGTGTGGCTAGTATTCAGTTGTTAAATAATTTCTTTGCAGACTCAAAAATTTTCATTTGAAGAAAGAATTTTTACTTAGATATGTAAAACCAAAAGCTAAAAGCAGAGTACATATGCAATCTTCTCTCTTCAAACAATTAAATCTCTCCAGCAATGATATTCAATAATTTACAAAATTTATCTTTAGAGTTATCTTTCATATTTTTTTGCAATTCCTTAAATGTTTATAATTCTGAAGATGGTTGTCAAGATGGTCTTTACAAATTTATCAACTTCCAACAACTCAAAAACTGATAAATTTGTAGAGTAGTGCAGAGTACCACTGAGAATTATACCGCGTGCCACATGTGCCGTTGCCTAGGTTGCCGACACCTGGTTTAGAGCATTTAACGCAAAACTTGAGATTCCAAATTCTAAGCATCTGGGTATTGAAAAAGATTTTTGAAAAATTTAATGGCCACAATTACCCGTGGGTAGTTGATTAGGAAGATATTTACTGCATATGTCCTCTGTTGTAAAGTGTAGACCAGCGATACTCAACCTGCGGCCCACCGAGCCTTTTTAAGATGCCCGGTCATGGCCTATTGCTCTGAGAAATTCACTTATTTAAGAACAAAGTTTTAAAAATTTGGTGGGAAATTCTTTGTCAAGAAATCAAAATATATCAATTTTGCTTTTTGCTGTCGATGTCGTACGGGTGCGAATTAATGTTCCTTTTCTTTTGTAATAGTTACGGTTAGTGATAATAGACAACAGATGAGTAGGTACAATTTTGTGGGTGGAACTAATTTTTTAACTATCTTTCATATCTTGCAAGCGAAAAATGCTCGAAGAAAATATATCGTTTGAAGACGATCAAGAGGTTGACTAATTTGTAGTGAAAAACAAACATGGATGAGTAATTGTTTGATTTGTCACGAGTGCTGTATTTTAAAAATACCAATAAGCAGGAATCATTCAATGACACTTTTCCTCGAAGATCTCTTTGAAGAGGTAATATATATATATAAATAGGCTTTCTTGAATAATCTTTGCAACAAAAACAAAGTTTGTCAGTGGTGATGTCACAGTGGTAACAAAGACATCCTATGAATTATTTTATATTATTGGTAATCATACGAACCGCGTTTACTGATACAGAAATTGTGAAGGAGTGTTTCTTAAATGTGTGTGTGTGCTTCTAATTTAGTGTTAGTGCAAAAATAAAAAAAAAATATAAAAAATAATAATTAAAAAAAAAAAAAAGCAAAACAGGAGTTATAATATTTTGGATCAATTTTCCGCATTTTAGATTTCAAATGTTATCTTGGTCTCTTAAAGCATTTCTCTCCCCCCCCCCCTTATCCTCATGTTGCAGCTCGTGGGAAATAGCTGACATATGTATGCGGCTCAGCAGTAAAAAAGGTTGAGTACCCTGGTGTATAGACTGTAGGGGACATACCGTTCGCTCACCTGCCAAATTCATAGATCTGATAAAACATAATCATGCATTGTAGCCTGCTGTCTACATTCTGAGCTAACGAGCTGGTACCGAAGAAAACATCTAGATGGCGCTACATGGGCAACACAGTACTAGGGTTACCTTGGTGCTACAAGAGGTAAGCAAATTTACAAAGTGTGTTGGATTTATCCCGAATATTCGTGAATAGTCCAGGGTTAGCCTTACGCTACCTGAAAACCAAGAGTTGCTTCTATCTTTTGTAACAAGTGCTGTCGCATTTAAGGAATGCAATATCAGACCAAAAGTTCAATAGCGGTACTCAGTATTTTTTAGAGCTTAATACAGGAATACCGGTTTTAATACCGGTATTAGACATTTTAGGAAAAAAAAGTAAACACAAATGTTCTTTTCTTTGTTTTACTTGTCAGTTTTATTAGAGAGTGTAAATATCACAAGAAATAATTTGCAATTTATAAATTATAAAAGTATATAAAGAATCACAAAAAATTAAAGGAACATCTTATTTATTTAAATCACAAAAAAGTGCAAATATTACTGTCATTTTATCTATAATTTCATCCAAATTACCTTTTTTTCGAAGTAATCTAAAATCCTTGACGTCTTTGGCTTAGAAACTGTGTTTAAATTTGTACCTTCATCGCAATTAGATTCTTTCCTCTTTAACAAATTTGTATCATGCTTCGTTTTTAAATGTATATGGAGTCCGCCTCATTCATTTCTCCATTCACTTTAATAACTCTAGAACATTTTTTTACATTGTGCCATCATATTCTTTTCATCATATAAATAATGACACCAAACCGAAGTATTATCAATTGATTTTTCATGTTCTGTAAAATTATTCTTACGCATTATTATGGGTTATTTATGAGTATATATATATATAATGAATCTGAAAAACACATTTTAACCCTAAAGTATGATATGCAAATACAATGTGAATAACAAATTCACCAATTAGAAATATCGAAATATTACGCATTTTCTTCACAAATACAACCTTGGTTTCTCTGATACGAATATCGGACTACGAATCCTGTGCAAGAGCAGTATCGCTCTACGCTGTAATAGGACAGTTTTGGTCTTGGATGATTAGGCTATTTTATAACTTCTCTTGATTGCATGGTGCAACTTTGTATTCACAGTCTAATTAATTTCGCCCGTTAGGCAGACATTGTAGTAAGAGGTGTTGATGGATGAAGGGAGGCAGATGAGCTTGGATATGTTATCCCTCTTTCAACGAGAACTAAGTTAGGAGTAGTGTATTTAGTTCTTTTTGTCAGAGAAATAATTTATGTCTATATTTTTAAGTTCAGATTAATAGTCTTTTATCTGTTGTACCTGGCAATGAAAAAATCAGATGATGGATTTAATGAGTTGCCTTAGAACCAGCTAGGAAAAATAAAAATAAGAACAACGGAATGAGCGGAATAAAGACGTTTATATATAATATTTTCACCTTCTGAAATGGATGTAAAATTATTTCATTTATAAAATATTTGAATCATGGTGCAATAATTAACACTATAACATAAAAAAACTTATACTATTTTGCTATGTTGGCGATCCCTGAACATATAAAAAACAATTTAAAAAATTTCTAGTAACTACCGAAAAACCGGTATTTCAAAACTGTACAAATGGCTCAAAATACCGGTATTTGGTATCCCAGTATACCGGTATTGCAATCCCTAATCGCACTGTAGAGCCTGTAATTTAGTGCTGTCAAAAGGCAACACTCCTTGTTTTTCTAATTTCCTTCAAAAATAATAAAATTCTAAAAATCCAGAAATACGTATATTTGATCTTTCGTCGTTATCTCACGAATACAAAAAAAAAAAAAAAAATCACTAAAATCTGAGTTTATGAGTGTCAGAGCATTAAAACTGTAAAAACATTTTGTGAAGATTAGAATTATATAAAGAACATATTATGATTTGAATCCTTGATTGGTCAGAACGGATATTGACGTTACTAGTCGCTGAGAAATTAAACATCAAATTACCTCAAAATTTGAATTCTGATTTCAAACTCTATGCAAATCAAATGTATTATGTTGTGTGTATTTGTAGGCATTGAATCTGTTATCTTCAAGGATCCATGTTTAAATTTGTGTTATATATTCATTTGAGTTCCTATAAAAAGAAGTTTTCTTTTCCTTTTCTACTTATTAAATCATGAGGTGGCATTGTTGACTCCGAAACTTCATACGAGGCAATTGCAGAATAACTCTCCAAAACTTTCTAAAAAATTCCATAAAGTGGGAAACATTTATAATTTATAAAACAGTTGTTATACGAGTGAAAGATAGGGAAATCATCTGAATGGAAAAACATTGTTTTCTTTCGAGAAACAGGAGAAGTTAAATTATTAAGGTCTGCAGTTTGTGAGAGTATTGCGTGAGAATGCTGAATTATAGATTTATAGTAAAGCTCTTCCTTCTCAAAAATGCCTACGTGTAAATAAGATTTTTGAGTGAAGTACCGAAATTTTACTCTTGGGATTTTCGAATAGCACTCTTAGTGGTTTTATATTCCGTGACGTTCTAAAAATAAACCAGTTACGAAGATTTACTGTTGTTTACACGATAGTATGGCTGTTATTTTCTATCTGTGTAGGAGTAACGGTCGAATAAATTTCGAAAAATATTTTCGAATTTCAATTAAAAATGTATATTCGGTTTTTGTTTGAAAAACCATGTTTGAGTTTTATGGAATACTGCCAAAAATTTAAATAAAGAGTCAAATCTAATTTTTTTTTATAAAGATGGTTGTGGGTAGTAATAAATAAATAGACTTATAGATAGAGAACTTTGTCAGATAGAAAATATTCCAACCTTATTTGGTTTCCGAATCCTACAAACAACATCATATTTGATTATATTACTGTTTTTTTTTTTGTTAAAATCAATTATTTTTCTTCTAGTATAAAGTAGATCCTTCATTTTTTGTAATGCAACATAGAATTTTAATTTAACGTATAAAAAATATGAATGGATATTTTTAGAATGAAGAATTCTAAATTTTGCGATTACAGAGCATTAAAAGGATATAAATATATAAACCATACGAACAAGAATAAAATGAATATTGAAAATATTCCTATTTGAAAATGTATTACGAGTTTGATCTATGCTATTAGGAATAGGCCGAGAATACCAAACTCTTTGTTGTTTTGAGCATTAAGTTAAATAGAAGTGTAGAGGGGTCTTACGTATGTTCCCTTAACAAATCTTTGGAATTACTTTATGACGTTATTTGACGAGAATCTCTCCTTATGAGGGAACTGCGATGTATGCAAAAGTAAGCATCATAATTTAAATATAATTGTAGAGAATAGGCAATAAAGTTTAAGAGAGGATTGCTGCGGAATGCCTTGAAATATGTTAGTGAATGTTAGAAGTACAATAAGTGAATGTTAGAAGTACGACAAGTGAAAGTTTTGAAGATATTATCGTCTTGTACGATAATGGAAAGTTTTGAAGTCTAAATATAGAGCTCTTGTGCAAAGATCCTGTGCAAACTTACCTGAGAATGGTAGAGCATCCCTCAAGGTTAGTTACGTGGCTAATTCATTTATAGATAAGTAATATTATGGCTTATATATGTGTAAGAGTATTTTCCTTAAGATTCTATCAGAAAAATCGCTTCACATGTAAAAGTATTTCTTTTATTATATTTTTGGTACTTTTGTTTTGATCAAGAAATATATATACTACTCTCCTATCTTGTCTTTGTTCAATTCGGATCCAACATAATCTGAGAGTCCTGGTTCAACCCAGAAATGGTTCTGTTTAATGTAATAAGAATTTTATATTGTTACTTAGACAGGGGCTCAAGGATACTATGCTATCACTCTCAAAGAGCAAAATAGTTCTTCAGGAGCAATCAGAAATTATTGTAGAAAAACAATTCCTAAAATACTGAATACAGCACTAAAATTCACTTAATAAATCCCAGATAGTTTGCACACTTTCTACAGCTCTCAGGCACAACTATCAGTCTCTAAAAGCAGGTACATAAAGTTTATTTGCAAGCAACTAATTGCTACTGGATTCTTCAACTGTCAAAACAATACTCACTCAACTTCAGTGAGCGAATGCCTTTTTCTGCGTGCATAGCTACCTTTAAGCACTTTCTCGACAGATCCGCTTACGTCATAGATCGTCATATTAATAGATTTTTTCAGTAATTTCCAGAAGCATCCATATGGTCACCAGCATGGACGCCAAAATGATGTCAACTTTGCTGTATCGAAAATATTTCGCCAAGTTACGATTGAAACGCCGTTATAATGCAAGGAGCACAGTTGCTTGCGAATATTACAATTTTTATAAAATAAATACAGAAGAAAGTATTAATGTATTAAAAAAACATCCAGATAAAAGTATTCATATTATATTAAGCATTAAGTTCACAAAATTCTTTTAACAGTATTACTTCGTAAAAAAAAATCCATTTTCTTAATTAGAAGTGACCGTGGTAGCTGAGTGGTCAGGGTAATGAACTAGTGCTGGTGAGTAGTGAGTTAGAGACCCAGTGTCACTGAAGACCCGCCGTGTGCAGGAGCAGCTGCACGTGAAATCTGTCTGGCTTTAAATTCTCTCGCTGTCACGGTGAGAAGTTAGAAGAATAAGTTGCTGCTCAGACAGCGTCCTTATTACTTGATCGAGGCTCAAAGGAGCGCGGTCTGTCGCCATTAACTTATATGTTGTTTCAGGTACGACGTTAAAAATCAAATCAAATCACTTTTGGAGTTAGATCTGCTAATGAACGATTTGTTTTTAACTTTGTAAATGAAAAAACTATCACAAGAAATAATGTTCCATTTTAAAAATACTTCCCTACGTCATATAAAGTAAGGGATATGTTTACTGTAAAATATTTATACAATCAAAGTTGTAATGAATGAGATATCCCATCCGAGGGGCGGCCTTAGGGCCGGACAACCCGGACGCCTGCCCAGGGTGGCAAATTTTAAAAGCGGCATTTAGATCAAATTTGAAACAATTTTGTTACAAAAAAATTTAATATATTTTCTGAAATATTATTGGGCGTGAATTTAGTATTTCATATCGTATCTTATTTCCTTATTTCGTAAATTGTATATATATGTCAGTTTTATTTTATGTTGAAATTTGAAGGTTTCGAGGCGGGAGAGTATATGTTGAATTATGAAATTTGATATGTTTACACATCATTTACTAGTAACTTTCTTCCCATTCCGGACTGAGGACACAACGGATATTCCTTTCATCCATACAATGTCTGATATCAACTATCCAAAAGGGGATTAGGATAATAAGTTTTTGGTAGTTAGAAAGCCACAGAAGATATTTTGTTTTAGTTTTGAGTATAGTTACTATAAGTTTAAATAAACGTTTGTGTGAATATGTGTTGTTATGCTACCTTTTTGTTCTCAAGAATCATTCGTTTTATGGTTGTGTATGTACGGGAACGATTTATCTTTTTTTTTTTTTGCTTTGGAGAGAAGGACGGCATTTTCCATTTGTGTCTGGGGCGGCAAAACTGCTAGAGCCGGCCCTGCCCATCCATTAATGTACGAGAGTTAGAAAGAAAACTAGCCTAGTCAAAACAACACAATTTATTACTATTTTCAACAACGACGCAAATTCAACAACACAAGTTAAAAATATACCAATTGATAAAGCGAAGTAGACGAGATAATAATAAATCGGATCACTTACACTTAGCACTTCCGGGCTAATTTTTATATTTGAAGATAATTTCTAAATAATCCAATTCAAACGGACCAAATCCATTTAACAACTAATTGACCAAATCGTCAATCTTAATATTAATCAAACAATCTACGAAGTG
This sequence comes from Trichonephila clavata, assembly GCA_019973975.1. NCBI lineage: Eukaryota > Metazoa > Arthropoda > Arachnida > Araneae > Nephilidae > Trichonephila > Trichonephila clavata. Next base: position 15,658 of record BMAO01012177.1, on the reverse strand, counting down.
CTCTCGTCTAGCTTTACGCTATCTTAAGTTAATCTTCACGCTATTCTTTATAGATTCTTACTTCTCTCTCTCCTACTCGAACCCGAAAGCTGATACAGTAGAACGTCGTTTATCCGAATCAATTGGGACCGAACACCGTTCGGATAACCGAAAACCGAAATCAATTGATGCAGTATATGAAGCCGGACACTATACGAATATTGAAAATCATCACATGCAAGAAACGTGCTTGAAGAAAAAGCAAAATAGGTGCAAAATATTGCGATTTTACCTTTATTGTGGAAAATAATCACTTTTTTTCGCGATACCGTTGTACACCTTCGTTTTTTCGCTGCAAAGTCTCTGATTCTCTTGGTTCGGATATTTGACTCTCCGGATAGTAAGCGTTCGGATAAACGACGCTCTACTGTGCTTAAGTACCGGACATAATTTACATAGAACACGTCTTCTTCTTCGGGAGGAAGTTTTCAGTTAAATAATATTTAAAAAAAAGTTATTTCCCAAGAGGATTATTAGGAAAAACGCGGATAGGCCCGTTACAAAGTCAATCTCCTTTAGAGCAGTTTTGTTTGAAACCTATTGCTCACAGAATTCAATTGAATCAAATATTATTTAAAATAATTTTATTAATTTAGTTAATATATATTTTATAAGATTTGATCTTTTAGTGAAAAATTCATAACCCAATTCATGTTTCTTTTTCAACAGAACACTTAACGTACATCGATATATTTCGGAAAATTATTTCTCTTTCTTTTTCCATTTCGATATATTTTATACATTTAAACATTAAAGGAAATTCAATTTAACACAGACAAACATACTCGCGAATGGAGTTAAGAGCTTTCTATTGACTTAACAAGTACCAAAGGGAGTATATATTTTGAAAAAATTCCGTATTTTTTCAAATATATTTCTTACTTAAACTTATGGATAAATGTAAGATTCATGAAAGAAAGATAAGTTTAAGATTAGATTGTTTATATTAAGATATTTTATAAAACTTCTTGCACAAAAGTATCGCTTTTATGTATCGAATTATCAAGAAATAAATTAGGCATTTTATTTCTTCTTTACAAAGAAAATGTATTTTGTTACGAAACTAATAATAAATCACATTGTCACAGTATTTATTTGTATTTTGAGAATTAAAGAACATTGTGTTCATAAATATTTTAATCTTTCTTAAAATAAAACATTTTATATATATATACTCACTAATAATTTTAAAAAAAAACAAAGTGAGAACTTACTTTAGAAAAAAAAAAACGAAAAAATAAATATTTTAAACGAGAAAATAAATAATATTTTACACGAATAAATAAATACTTCTTTTTGATAATTCTTTTGGAATTATAAATTTTGTTGTAAAATAATATAAATAAGAAGATTGCTTAAGAAATTTGTAATGATTTGTTAAAAACTAACTTAATAATCTCACAATTTTTCTTATGTATGTCTTTAACTCAAACTATAGGAAATTTTCATGGCATATGTATTAATTTTTGTGTAATAATTTTTGTCATAGCTCATTTGCATTGCTGAAACTTTATGAAACAATTAACAACTGATAGCTGTTATAATTTTTCTCTAATTTTTTTACTATAATACTTTAAATTAATACAAATATTTCTTACAACACGCAATATCACAACAGGACAGAGTGTGATCAAACACATTTAATTTAACTCAACCAATTTCAAAATATTATTCTTCAATTTATGCTTTAATTTACACAGGTTAATGAAAATTGTATTATTTGAAATACAGTCACTCTATTTTTTCAACTTTTTCCTGGAACCAAGAACATTTTACTATTTTATTCGTAAAATAACCTCCAAATGGCGAAGTGCATTTTCTATTTAACGAAATTTTCTCTTGCGATTCAATTATTCTCTTCCCTATTTTTAAAATATTTGACAACATTTTTCAAATTATTCTCTCTTTTAGCACATTTTAAGGTGATAAATGACCTTGAACTCTTTTACAGGGTGTCTAACTCACCTAGATCAATGAAATTGCCATAATTTTTCAAAGAAAAAAACTCAAACAAAATTAACAGATTTTATGAATAATTAAACGTAAGGACGTATGTTGAAAATTACTAGTTCTAAAACAATGTATGATTAATATTGCCTGTAGGCTTAAAATTAGAAAATGTCTTTAAAAAATTCATTAATTTTTTTTAATACAAGTTTTTTTTAAAGTTGGAAATACAATGTACCTGTACAATGTTCCTCTCCCCTTGTTCTCCTTATAGGTTTCTTTTTGATGGGAGAGAGAGAGAGAGACAGAGAGATAGAGAGAGATAAATGTAAAATAAATAGATATTAATTTTCAAAAGTGTGAATAAATTACTTTTTTAGATAATGCGTAGTGCTTATGAATTTAAAATTTGTTTTATTTGTCTCTAAAGTATTTAAAAGATGAATCTCTTTTTTAACAAATTTTCCGTGTAACGAACTTTTTTTTCAGAATATAACATCTTCGTTAAATACCGACTGTATAATAATTAAAGATTCACATTTTTAATGTCGAGGATCAAAAACTTTTTTTTAGGGAAATTTATAAAATTTCTGTTGCTGTAATGAAACTGAACACCAGTTCCCCCTAAATTACTTAAGTAAAAGTATGATAGAAACACAACAGTAAAATTAAATCTTAGTATTAGTAGTGATTATTTGGAGTTATAATACATAATTTTTTTAACCGCTTACCTGATTATCCCGAGTTATCTCGGTGTCTTATATATTGCAGTTAATTATTGTCCCGAGAAAACTCGGGGGAAGCAGAATTTGCTAGTACGATTAGTTTTAATACGGTTTTATTCGGCCTGGAGGAAATGACAGGAAATATTCAGCTTTGATTGGCAGTTTGGACAATTTTTATAACTCGCCAAGTTTGGCTGATACGTTAGTCAAAAGGAAGACTGATGTATGGGACATTCCAATTGAATAGAAAGGATTTACCTCGAGATCTAAAGACAAAGAAATTGAAAAAAGGAGAAATTATTGGATATCAGAGAGGGAAAGTAACTGTAATGAAATGGAAAAAAAATAAGAAAGATGTTAGTCTAATTTCCACAATATATACAATCGAAATGCAGAATGTGACAATAAACGGGCAGAAACAAATTCCAGGCCTAAACTACAATGACAAAATGGGTAGTGTAGATATATAAAATAGACCAGTATTCTACACCCACAAAAGAGGGAAAATGCTATAACCATTTTATTGTATTATAATTGTGGAATTTTTACATTTTGTTCTGTAATTAGGAGGTTCAAGATGACCCAAGCAATTTAGAATGAAACTGATTGAAAAACTAATGTCAGAAAATCATCGTGACAGTTTTCTACCACATCTGAAAGACCTAGCATTAGTCCTTCACCACTAAGGTTAATTTCAAGGTATTTTCCAGGTGTTATTCTGCTACTGAAAAAAATCAAATCCAACGAGACAGTGCACTCTGAGCTCCCGTAAAATAGATTTCAGAGGTAAGCCGGTAAGAAAGAGACAAGATACCAGTGTACAGAATGTCATATATTATTTTGTGTTGTCTCTTGTTTCAAAAACATACATACAAAGACTAATATTTTACTTCTTCCGTTTGCCCGAGATGACCCGGGATTGTTAACTAATATTAAAACTAAATGTTCTTACACCTATAAAAAATTAAAAATTCAACTTGAAGCTTACGTATTTTGTTTTGTTTCGTTCCATTGTATATAATAATAGTGCACAAAAAATGTGAGGATTTTTTGCAGTTTGTTTAAAAAAAAGTGTAAGGGAAGTGGTTAATCTAAAATAACAAATGCGTTGAATAGTTAAATCAAATATAGCGAAACTCGGATTTTCATTTTTTTATGACGATGCCGAGAATAATTACGTAAAGTTTACTAAAGAATGTAAATAATACGAGGTGTGGCACAAAACAACGAGACCGGCCCAATAAATCATTGTACTTACGGAATCAGTTCTCCGTGACACCTTCAAAGTAATTCGTTTCAGCATTCACGCATTCCCGCCTTTGCTGGGAACGGTTCTGGAATGAGGCTTTTGGAAATCCCTATAGGAGATTTTCCATTTTTGCCTGAACCTCTTCAACTGAAGGGTTGAAGAAGGTTCCCTTCAGAAAGATTTAATTGTACGAAATAAAAAAAGTCGCATGGGGCCAAATCAGGTGAATAAGGAGGATGCCCTATCACAGTAATGCTTTTGCTGGTCAGAAACTGCTTGACAGAAAAGGCCATGTGAGCGAATGCATTTTTTTGGTGCAACAACAATCCATCACTTCCAAACTCGAGCCTTTTTTTTCTAATTTTTTCACGAAGTCTTTTTAGTAATTCAATGTAGTAGTGTTGATTAACAGTCTGACCCCTGATGTGAGTGGGAAATCACTTATATCACGAATTTTGTCTATGTTTTGGTGTGTAATTGCTGACTTTGGGTGCCCAGCAGGTTCATAAGAAAACATCTTATACCATTCAAACACATGTGCACGAGACAAAGTTTTATCTTCATAAGCCTCGTTCAATGTTTGAAATGTTTTCGTATCTGATTTCTTAAGTTTCACAAGGAAAGGATGTTTATTCGACATTTTTCCGGCGGAATGCAGTTGCAGGTGTTCACTCAATGACGCAGTACTCCCGACTGGCGAGATCGATTAAAACGAAACTGGCCACATGGATAGAGGAGGGGTGTGGGACGACGTCACCCAAACAGCTGCTACTAACTCCACTCTTTTTTAAAACTACACAGTCTCTCTCTCTCTCATTTTTGTGTCACACCTTGTATTTTATTCTTTATAGAAAAATATGTGACATTGCTCAAATTTAACTGTTTACTTTTTAATTGGTTTTTCAGCTTTGTAGAAAAGTTCATATGTGCATTTTAAAGTTCGTACAAAATTGTCAGTTTGTGTATAGCTTGCTTAATTTTTATATTTTTAATACTTTTGAATTAAAAAATTACACGTAGTTTGTTTAAAGATTTTTTTTTTTAAAATGCAAGATGCTTACCGAATAATTAGGAAATTACTTTATATTGAAGTATATGTCTTACTAAAAACTCTTTCAAAAGACTATTAAGTATGTAATATATCTCGTGATTTAATTTTCAAGTGTTTACAGAAATACTACTATACAAAAATGTTTTTCCTTTTCCCTTACAAAACATTCGAAAAAATATTCCTTTATTTGAAATAGAATATAAATCACCAGTGGATGTATCTCATGTGATAAGAAAGGATTCATTCTTTTTAATATCTTCGTAAGGGCTTCTTTTTATTAGGTACTTTCTCGGAAATCTGTTTCATTGATTTCAGTGGTGCCGTATAAAAATAATCATCTTTTCAGCCAACTCTGAAATGGTTGGATTTGGTGTGGATTCCGTGATAGTTTCCATTCGTCGTTTTAATTTAACTTTTAGCGTTTGAAGAATTATTTGTTTCTTTCAGTTCAGGCAGCTTCTGCTGGATTTAAGTTTCAGAATGTTCAGTTAGAAGTCGGCAAGAGAATCTTTTATCATGCTATATCTGAAGGAGGCCAGGAAAAGGACAGTGTCTTTTATCTTCTTTGTCGAATCTTCAAATTTAGAACATAGAATGATAATGTTGGTAGAGCATATTTGTTAAAGTAGAGATGATATAAAGTTGTTAAGGAGATTTTCACAATGGAGACTAGAAAATGGAATAAAGGATTTAATGGGGGTGCGTGTAGGCCGGCAGTATGCTGTATCATCATTTGGATTACTTTCATCGCTATCTCCCCTTTTTAAATCTATCAGATGTACAAATTTTGGGAACAAAAGTTAATATATATATACCACACTCATCATCATAAATTAAGGATGGTTGGAATCCACAGAGAATTGAATCTAAAATAAAGTTTCACTGCCTGGGGTCCTCCCGCATCTTGAAATGTAGACTACAGAGCCACCCAGATGGCGTGGATGGTACTCTCAAGCTGTGAGAGTGTAAGAGGGGTATATAGAGATGGTGTGGAAATAGGAGAGTAAAGAGTGTTCATCAGCTGAAGCAGCACCAGTGCAATTTACTGCATAGATTCTTAGCTGGGGAAGCATTGGATGATTTTTATCATGTGATGAATTAACGGCGGACAACTGGAATGCCGTGCCCAGCTATGAAGTATCCGAGGGAACTTGGATCCTTGGCGTGTCATCTCCCAGGCTTTGCCAACGTTGGATGGTGGAAGCAGATAGATGTTACCTTTGGAGTCCTTGAGACCTGGCAGCAGATGGGGACCAGTGGTGGCAGTGCCAAAGAACAGACAGGGCAGCATCGGATCTATCTTGTCAGCACTCTTCAGCTGCCTGTTGCAGTTTTAGGAGGCAGACCATTGCAGACCTTAGGGCACATTCTATGCTCATGGGCCCTGTCAGATGTCTTCCCCTTGCCTGGCATCACTGCTCGCCTGCAGTTAACCTGGGTAGAGCATGCCCATGGACACCAACAGTGTGTGATATTTTCCGTGAGTCCAAGTTTGGTTGCAGTCTGGTCTCATGGACTTTCTTATGGAGGCACAGGTACAGTGCCACAGAACCTGTCTAAGCCTGCATTGTTGGTGGTGGGATGTCGGTGGGAGGAATTATTCTTGGTTCAGAATTGATCTGCATGCATTTCAGGAGTGTAACGGTAATGAGCCACATCTTTCTAATAAGTGCAGTGTATGTACGTTGCTTTAGAGGGTGCCGTGGGTGTTCGTTCCTGTTTATGGACAGCAACCCACGTCCCACCGTGCTAACATTGGATTAGCAATCGGAATCTCCTTATATAGATTGGCCTTGCCTCCGGACTTAGATCAATGAGGCATGTGAGGTATTACTTGTGGGTGGTCTGGCCATCAGCCTCCCACCTGTCTGGAACTTCGGAGGCATTGCTGTGATGAGTGGTGCCATGTCCCCAAGATCAGATGGTGCAGTACTCTCAGCATGCATGTGGTGTGGCCCTGTATTGCATCGATCCAGGAGGTCCGTATTAACCATCATGCCTAGCATAATGCCTGTTTTTGTAAATGAGTTCTTTTGAAATTGGCTCCCAGGTTAAAGTCGCAATTTTATTAATTACTATCAGAACCTTATATCTCTTTTTATCTTTGCTGTTTAATAATGGAGCTTTACAAATAGATCGATTTGTTTTGCTTCTGTCTCTTTCCTTGCCTGAACCCTTATCTTAATTTGGATGTGAGCGTATAGGGTGCCCATATGTTGTGTCTCTCGCGTTTCAATGTACAAAAGCCAAGTTCTTCAATCACAGGACTTCCTCATGTGTGCAAAGCTTGCCTGTGGCCACGCCCTCTGCCAATTCTCTCCATTGCAGTATTCGTATATACAATATTTTGTACTTTATATGAAAATGCATTGCATATATGATTAGAACATGACAGATTCTTATGCATATATAAATGCATATGTGTGCATACACATACATCTCTTGCATATAGTGTGTTTCAAAGGGTTAAGCATAAATCGTAAAATGGGAAAACATGGTATAAATGTTAAATGAAATTATTCCAATTTGCAGATGGTGGGTAAAGAAGAGCATTGGTTTTAAAGGCAGCATCAATCTGACTACGTCACTTAAGAGCAGCATGTGGAAGCCTTGGAGAATCTGATTCACAGCATAGTTCAGGACAAGTTTGTGCATTTGCTGTATAGAGTCATTGTTATTATCAAACTAGGTGAATGAGTGCAGAAAGGACGCCAATTGGACATGTTTACGAAAGGAAAATCGTTAGGTCACTGGAATCCTCCACGATCCTGGAGCCAGTGTCTCAGATTCTAGATGTGGACCAGTCTGATCTCCAGGAGACTGGCAGGGTTTCTGTGGAGATGTTGCCCGTGTAGCCGAGTATCAGGTCAATGCCAGAGTGCAGCCTCTGGACCATTATCAATGTCTGTGTCAGGGCGCGTCAGAGGGCGTGCAGGCACTGGGTTCAGCTCCATCGCCTGGGAGTGCAATTTCGAGACCGACTGTTTGGGACTCAATCTTGCCTGGTCTGTGTAGAGGCCAGCCTGCATTCCCTCGTCTGCATAGAAGCGCGCTCGTTGTTTGAACAGGTTTGGAATAATCAATGTGGAGTGTGGGAGGTGGTCTGTGAGTGTTGTGGGTCATCCCAGTTTCCCAAGTCTAGGTAGTGATTCTCAGGTGGATGGAGGGCATGGAACACATTTTTGAACCAAAACGCAGCAGGCATCTGTTTCCACCAGAAGTTCCATCCCCATTCTGATTTACAGTTCCTTCTTTATTTGATAATTATCAATTATACTTAACTTTTGGATACCAGTGTATGTATATTTGTATATATGTAATGCTCCTTTATAATTGCATCTAAACATTTGTTGCAGTATTTCTAGATCTACTTGGGACTCTCACGTAAATAATTAATTTAATAGCTGCCCCTCTAGCAGGAATGGTGTAACTGAGATTTTCTTAAAATTAATAGCTCAGCGTTTTGAAAACTAAACATGAAGTTTCTAACATGCACGACTCACCAATCCACCACAGTTCCATCAAGTCCCATGTAGTTCAGGAACTATCTTTTGCCACTTTTATAGGCCAGATTCACTGGAAATGTCTTCCCCTTGTCCTCGTAATATAATGCGTGTATATGTACCTTTTGTAGCTTTCTTTATTATGGCTATGGCTTTGTGGTGCTCCTTGTACAATGATCTATGGACAATCCAAGACTCACTATGGCATGTATATTTCATCAACCCATCTAAATGTAGTCAGGAACTAGAGTGCCACCCAATTGTCACATCTTTTGGCATGTTGTGCATATTCCCTTAATTTCAATTCGGATAATGCAGATTTAGCAAAACATTATTTGGTATATTTAGAATCTGTGAAAGCAAACCCCTTCGGCCTGCAAATAATCTAGTCATTTTAGGCAATCAGATACTAATTGTATTTCCATTCAATAGAAAGTTGCTTATACAAATGGTATTGTTTTTGAAGGAGGTGTGCCCCATAACAACCAACTACAGTAATATCAGTGCAGAAAATTTTATGGCTTTCTAGCATTGTAGCAACAAGACAATGAATGCTTAATTACGTTTATCGTCTTTCTTTCTCATAATCTGCATTTACAGCCTCTGGGAAGGAACAAATATTTGATTCTGTGCTTGTTGTCCTGAACCTTATTGCCAATTAATCCAATTTTGGACATTTCACTTGTAAAATGTGGCCTCTCAGATAACATCAAAGAAATAGGTCACTCTTAGTCTATACATGAAGTGGTGGGACAGGAAAAGCTCCGGTAATGATTTACATCAGCGGAATGAGAACTTTAAATGTAGGTGCTAGAAATGGGGTCCAGATCTGGATAGTTGAACCAAATATCAAATTACCTCGTTCATAGTGTCAGCGTTTGGTGACAGTGTACCTCACAGTGGTATTAAAGACACCTACTTTTAGCCCCTTGTGGATTCCCAGATTCTTGCCTGATGATATTCATGAGATCATCATGGATGTGACAGATTGCAGCATGTAGTGTTTGATAATGAGTCCTGCTTCTATCAGGACAAATGATCATTTGGATTTTGATATGGAGGAGGTTGAGTGTAGCAAGTAGTCCCAGCCCGGCCATTGTCATTATCCATGCCACTTTTGTCCTCCTGTAGGACTTTCAACAAGTGCTCAGACCACATGCAGCTAACATAATTTTTGTTCTCCCAATGTGTGATGCTTTTCCTTGTCAACAATTTAGTTAACTTTCGCCATTCAGATACACCTTAAGAACATGGCATTTGATAGTCAGTTCATTGCAAAATCTTGCAGGTCTGCCAGGTAATGATGGATGCCAGCAATGTAGAGATTAATGTGAAATCATCCTTCTCCTCAGCAGTATTATAGAGAGCTTTGTGGGCTCATCAATTTACTGATTTCAAATTTACTAGACCTTCTTAGCAAATGATAAGTCCACAGATTTCATGCTTTTATGCCTCTTTTCATTTACATACAGTTTTAAATTCCTTTTCTTGAGCAGTTCCTACTTCCATGGTGCTTCAACACTTTTCTTTGGAAGATTGTATTTGCATGAAAAATGTTATAAAGAAATTAAAAATGCTCTCATTTTGAAGTGGTCATCATGTGTCAGCCTGTCTGTCTTGTGGCTGCAATGGTACACATGTTCACATTGTAGGTGATGTTGTCTGACCACTAGAGCAGGGCAATGATGATCTTTTACATTAACTGGTTTGCTTAATTCTAAAGTTTATAACATGCAGTCAAGAAAAGCAGTACCCCATTTATTTTGCCAAAATTTATTTTCAGATAAAACAGCTATTACCACCATCAATCTAATACTGGATATAAATCCCACCAAATCATTTTTAGCCATGGTTGTCTGATTTATCTACAGATCAGATTGGGACTGGACACCATTCAGGATGCATGATTGTTCAGATAACCAAAACCAGTCACTGGCTATAATACTGGACACTACAAATGATAACAGAAATCATCACATGAGGCGTATGGCCAGAAGCCAAATGGGTGCAAGATGTCAACAATTTACCTTGATTTGAGTTAATCCATATTTTCGCTGTACCATCGTACATAGACTTTTCCACTCTAAGGTCTCACAGTTCTCTTCAGCGTGATTGGACATCCTCTGATTATTCATGCACCATCCCCACCAGCTCTGTCTCTTGCAACCAAACATATCAAATTTGATGGACCTTGCACCACTTTTATTGTGTTATTATCCCTCATGTCATTTTGGCATCATCAGCAGGTCAGATTCTTCTTGCACAGAGTCATTATCTCATCATTATTTAGCATTTGAATCCATTAGTCTTGTACCGCCTCAGGTTTCTACATCAGGCTCATTATACACCTCCTTGGGAAACAAGCTGGCCTATTCCACCAAATGTTTTGGAAATCAGCCTGAAATTCCCCAAATATCTCTCACCTTCTGAGTTTCCCTCTTTTAGCCTCCAGAAAACAAATGTTAGGCATTGCACAGTTCGAAAACAATATCGGACTTTGGTTCAAGTCTGGCCGCTCCCAGTAATAAACGTTCAGGATAAACGACATTCCTACTATATTAGAATGCCTTTAGATTTCAAAATAATAAAATCTTTATTTCAAAAATCTCAGCCAGATATACCCTTCTATATTGTAATTATAATTTTTCTAGCTTTATCTAATAATGTTCCTGACAGACTTTATTTCATTAAGCTTGACCTGTACTTTTAAAATATGGGATATAAGAGTTGAGATTTTAAAATTTAAAACACTTTAACAACTTGTATCCACCTACTTAGTCCCTGTGGCGAAAGCGAGAACCATAAAAACCTTGGAAGAACCATTGTGGACGAAGTAATTATCTGTGAGAGGTAATTTTACTGAGATGCTTATAAGGGACTTAGATTCCAAAGTGTTACTTTTCTAGAGTTAATTAAGTCAGAAGGTTCAGGTTTTAAAGTATCTTGGACAGATCAGAATATAAATATCCCATAAAGAATAGATTCAAGACAGGAAGAAAAGTTGGAAAGACATATCTAAGAATTTTGCGTCAGTTAATTAAAAGTTTAAAGAAAGTGTACTTATATGAAGTTTAAAGGTCCATTTTAGATATCTTGTACATGAGTCAAATGAACTGGAATAATTGATTATCATGGATTAGTCTTACAGCGGCTATTTGCTTAAATTGTTTTCATCTTTATTTTGAATCATGAGGCCAAAATAGGTTGCGCCTGATAATGATTCTAGATATAAGGTAAAACTCAATTAAAATAGAATTTTACAATGCATTTTATATTACTCACTGTGGTGCATTTATTTAATATTAGGTGTGTCTATTCATAGAAACACCGTCCTTACGTTATAATGGCCAGGTGTTCGGTGGGTTTCCTATCATTTGATAAGGCAGTTGGCATTATGTATTTTCGACCGTTGGGTTTGGTGACCATTTTTGGCAGGTTCAAGACCCTCTGGTTGATTCTTCTAGAAATTGGTAAATCCTCACAATCTGTGACGCAAGCCATGGATTTTCTTAGTATCCATGACTTAAATAAGTGATCACTCCTTGGGAAGACAAGTCAGTATTATTTTATGTAGGTAATAAGCTTGCTTTGACCGTGGTCGATTGCTCTTCAGCTGTATGCTTGTAGATAATCTCACATGCACGTGTGTCAGACACTGATAATTGTCTTGGGCTGAGTGAAGTTTTACTTTGTGAATGATTTGCATAGAGTATCAATTTAATCTTGTAACCAATGCTCATATGATCTGCCTAGAGTCTTTGTAATTAGACCGTTCCTTTAGTGATGTTTCCAGGCGTTATTCGAGATCCTCTGTAGGCGAAGGACAGCTAGCGGCCACCAAAGTCTTTAGGAGTCTGCCAGGCAGATCCAGAAGCCATTTGAACGAGATTTCTGCAATAAGTAGTCAAGATTATTTCTTTATTTTCCCTGACTAAGTACCTGAGAAGTAGCTATCTGGGGTGCTCGGTAGAATTTGGAGGACGTGAGGTCGCGAGGTTTCAAGTTTTCTGGAAGCCTAAATTCGGATAACTCCCTTGCTGCTGATGTGATAAAGACATGGAAGGGCTACAGCTTGTGAGCGAGGCGCTTATCTGGAGACCAGACGGACCTTTGGTCAGCAGGTAACAACCTGCACTGGGCTGGTCCATGGTGCAGGTTTGTGGGCAGAGTATAGATTATATGGCTACATGCGTCAGTGTAGGATCCAGTATTGTGGGCGGTCACTGACTTAGAGCCCTGGAGATGGAATGGCCTCCCTCAAGTTTCCGCCTAAATTGGACGGGAGACTAGGTGGTATCCTTCCTCTATCATTAGAGAGTCAAGCCTGTCTCAGAGCTCACCTTGTGGGAAGACGACAACAATTTAGGCTATCTGACTGTTTTATTTTGGCTTATTTTATCATTTTTATAATGGATGAATTATTTTCAAGGTGATGGGACAGTTCAGGTGTTTCCGGCTCCCCTAGGAAATGTGACAAAATGACAGGTTGCCAGCCCTGTTCTGCTATTGTCAATCTCATATTAAGCATAATTATCCGTTTTATGTGGCTAGATTTGGACCGTATTTGGCTTCCATGATTAGGTTTTGTGTGATTTCCGACCAAGCCGCGGCGGATGTTCTTAGACAGTCTTCTGCCTGATAGTTTAGATTATGTTCCAGAAATGCAGATAAATGCAACTATAGGTGGGTGGAACAAGAATAACACAGCAGGTTTTCAGTGAAATTTTCGTTTTGAAAGGGTGTGAGTTTGCATTATGTTTCCGTCTCTGGTCTTCAAGGTGTGGCTGGATCCTTCAAATGCTTTATAATATCTTGCTCTTTTTATCATGTACTTGTACCTAATAGTTTCGTTACCAACTTCTTTTCTTATTTTCAAATGATCAAAGGACTTTTTCCTGAAATCCTGTAAAAATGTTCTCTATCTGATAAAGGGATACTTCTGTTGGGTATCAGAAGGAGTTAAAGGCAATCAACATCTTGCATTTACAGATGCAAATTTGTGGAATGAAACAAAATTTGAACTGTGCAACCTACTAAGCATATTTAAGAAAAATTCTCGATAAATATAAACAGTTTGCTTCAAATGGCCTTTCTGATTTTGTTGAGTGAAATGTCTTCCTGGATTCTAAGAGGGATTCTAGAGAAATCTGGTTAGAAACACCACAGGTTTTCATAAATAAATGTCTCAATGCCAGACCCTTTAGTTCTGTTTGAAGGGTAAAATATGATATACAAAACAGGATCTGTGACATATTACTTGTAAAATTTACATCTGTGTCTCTTTTTGTCTTTAAATCATTTTTCAAGTTTTGGTATTTTATAATTGTGTCCTGGAAGTGATAGCTAAGAAGGTTATATATAGTAGTGTGGACCTCATTTAGTTTACAGCTATCTAGAAACAAACAAATCAATATTAACAAATGCCATTTACAACATGTACAAATAATCAACTCTAATATACAGAATAAGTTTTATCTAGTATTTGGGTTATTTCTTAGTAATGAATACTTTACGATATTCTACCTTACAAAAGATAGTTTATTATTCTTGAGACATTTTAATCTAGATATAAGTTTTCAAGATTAAATTAAGTTCATTGAAATTATTAATAGATAGCCTGTTGCAAACAGCCAAAATTAAGATTATTTTTGCATATAAATTATAACATAAAAATATCCGTGAGGGCCTGCTAACCAAAGGGAACAGGAGTGCAAAGCATAGCTATGCATAAAGATATAATGTGGGATTGAAAATGAGTCAATCCTACTTTTGCTTGTAGCTTATTTTCTTTTGCTGGAAATTCTTTTCCCTTACATGGTTTCATTCAGTACATTTGAGTGGTGCGTCATATAATTGTTGTGGAAGTGAAATAAACACAGGATGATACAAAACTTCGTTCAATTTCAGGAGGCTGGGAAATGCATCGAGCCCCAGTTCACACTTAGAAGTATGTCTGCAAAGGCAATCATCTGAACAAAATGGACCGATAAAGTAGATGCAGAGCAGTACAGTTAGAGTGGCAGATACTTGAGCACTGTTGAAATAAGGAAGAATCAGCGGCCCCAGGCATATAGGTTCACGGTATGCTCCGAGTTGCAGCCATTCACGAACCTGCCAAACTCAGCGCCGTTCATTGACTCCAGATAATTTTGAAAACCTGGCATATCACGGACAATGCTACAGTGGTTCTCTTCATACCTTAAGGCCATTCATCAGTGAGGGTCATTTAGTCTCTAAAGAATCTCCATGGTATCCATTTTCATTGTAGAGATCATTTATCTGTCAATCCATCAAGATCTGCAGCGCTATTTGGTTCAGTGTCCCCTTTAACAATTGTGCTTTCGTGGAACCCGCGTCATGTGAAACCATATCTTAGCGTGTCTCTGAGCTAGGACAGTACCAGTGAAAGATGGTAAATGCACCAGAAAGGTGAATGTTTCTAGGTGTCTCCAATCAGGAGTTCAAGTAAGATTCGACAAGCAATCGCAAAGATTCTAGCCCACACATTGGCAAGCGATGTGCATGTAGCGTTCTCGTACAAATGGGTTGTCTCATGTGGCTTACATAACAGATTGTATTGAACCTGTTTTGTTAGCAATGAACAACAATTTCATCTATAAAAGAATATGAGCTGGATCCTAATGCCTTCTGCATGAACCATTGAGCCAGTTCCGCCATTCCCATTCATCGTTAGGTTGCAATGTTCACCATGGTCATTGGATGTACGCCTGCTCGTGCAGTTCCACCCACACTGCTGTCACTGGGCCCCAAGCCACTGAACAATGCTCTGTTTTGAGTATTCAGCTTATCTTCAAAGTGGAAGGAGTCTTTTTGTTGACTTTGGGAAGACAATCATTAGCCGTTTCTCTCATGACATCATTATTTACTGGGCAGTAGAACCTGCTGAGATTACGATGCACTCATACAAGCATTTGATGCTTGTAGTCAGGGTATCAGTTTTTCAGCAAACTTACCCTATCTTTGGCCCACTTTTGCCAGCTGCCTCTGCGAGATGCATATCCTCTAGCCCTTGTTCAATGACAATTCATCCTCCTCATATGACAGTCAAGCCTTGTAGCCACTCTGGCTGAGACCTTAGCTGGCAGTCAGCCAGGCAACACTGTGGTTGAATGCACATTTGCTG
>BMAO01012176.1:0-22041 GCA_019973975.1 Trichonephila clavata | reverse complement strand
TTATATCAATTACTAGCTGTTACCGCCCGCTTCGCTGGGTATTTCATGATGTTTTATAAATTTTTACTGCTTATATATATGTATAAATTATTGATATCTAAGTCCTAGCATTAAGAATTCGATTGAATTGAAAAAATATACTTATACCTGTAACTGTCACCTGTTGATAAAAAAAAAAGGGCAGAACTCATCTAATTTGTATTTTCTAAAAATCTCTAAAATTGAAGCATAGAATGATGTCTGCTCTTTCGTAACTCAAAAACCAAGTGGGTTCCCGCAAAACAATTTTCGGTGGATCTCTACTCCGTAAATTGAACATGCAAGCCAAATTTCAAGTCTAAATCTTACAGAAAAAAGCAAAAGTTTTACTATAAATATCCCCGTAATCCCGTTGAGAGCCGTTTTTCCAAAATTACCGCTCTTAGCGGTTTTCAATTCAACAAAAGAAAAGTGCAAACCAAATTTCATTATTACAGTCCTTGTAGCTCGAAAAAAGTAATTTTTTTTGTCAATACGTCCAGTAACCCCTGCAAACCCCCCAGAACTTGATTTGCTTAAAATTTATTCTTAGTGGATCCCTATTCAACAACAGAAACATGCTTAACAAATTCAAGTATATGGGTTCTAACAATTAAAAACAGGAATTTTTTTCTGTAACTCCTCTTGACCCCTCGCAAACATCTTTTAGGGGTCAATTTCCATTTTACTCTTTGTTAGAGGAACTCTATTTCATGAAAGGAACATGCCTACCAATTTTCAAGCAGGATGATCAAGTAGTTTAAAAAATGGAAATATTTATCGATTACACCTCTTAATCTCCCGAAATTAAACTTAGTAGTTGATATTCGCGAAACCCATTTTGTAGCGGTTCTCTACTTACGAAAGGAATCTGCTTATCAAATTTCAAGACTGTACGTCTAACAGTTTAAAAATGGGGATAAATTGTCTATAACGCCACTTGAGAGCCCGCAACGCCACTTCTGGGTCTGTTTTCACAAAACCCATTTTGTAGGGAATTGCACTCTATGAAAGGAATCTGCTTAGCAAAATTTGAAGACTGTGCGTCCAATTAATTAAAAATGCAAAAAAATTATCAATAACGCCCCTTGAACCCCCGCAACACCACCTAGGGGTCGATTTTCACAAAACACATTTTACAGTGTATTTCTATCCTTTGAGAGCAATCTGCTAACCAAATTTCAAGACTGTGAGTCTAATAGTTTAAAAAAAGAAATAATTATTTATATCTGCCCTTAACCCCCCGCAACACCCCTTGGGGGTCAATTTTCTCCAAACCGTTTTGTAGCGGATATTTACTCCATGAAAGAAACATTCCTACCAATTTTCAAGCAGGTAGGTCAAATAGTTTAAAAACGAAAAATATTTATCTCTTACGCCACTTATTTCCCTGCAACGCCACTTAGAGGTCTGTTTTCACAAAACCTTCTTATAGCTGATCTCTACTCTATGAAAAAAATCTCTTTATCAAATATAAAAGACTGTGCGTCTAATAGTTTAAAAATGGGAATAGTTATCTATCACGCCCCTTAAGTCCCCTCAACGCCCCTGGAGACAATTTTCATGAAACCCATTTTTAGCGTATCTCTACCCTATGAGAGGAATCTACTTACTAAGTTTCAAGACTGTACGTCTAATAACTTAAAAAATAGGAATTTACAACGCCCCTTAAAACCCCCCGCCCCCGCAACAACCCCTTGGGGGTCAATTTTCCCAAAACCCATTTTGTAGCGGATATTTACTCCAGGAAAGAAACTAGCATACCAATTTTCAAGCAGGTAGGTGAAGTAGTTTAAAAACGGATATATTTATCTATTACGCCCCTTAATCCCCCGCAACGCCACTTAGAAGTCTGTTTTCACAAAAACCGTTTTGTAACTGATCATTATTCTACGAAAGGAATCTATATATCAAATTTAAAGACATTGCGTCAAAATAGTTTAAAAATGGAAATAATTATCTATAACACCCTCTAAGCCCCTGCAACGCCACTTGGGGGTCGATTTTCAGCAAACTCATTTTGTAGCGGATCTCTACTCTCTGAAAGGAATCCGCTTACCCAATTTCAAGATTGTACATCAAGTAGTTTAAACATGGAAACAATTATTATTAAAGCCCTTAACCCCCCGTAACGCCCCTTGCGTTTCGAATTTCGGAAAATCCTTTCTTAGCTGATGTCTACTCTATCAAAGGAACATGTCTACCAAATTTCAAGTCTGTAGGTTGAATAGTTCCAGAGATTTCGTTATTAGTCAGTCAGTCAGTCAGTGAGTGAGTCGCTTTTCTCCTTTATATATATAGATAACTGGAGGATCATATCCAACAATACAGTAACTGAGCATGTTTTTTCTTGTGACTATTTTCCACAGAGAAGTTAAAACATTTGTCGATTTAAATGAATAATATTCCATGATTTTCATTCAAAAGCAATTTTCACATAGAATAATTAAATAGACAGCATGATTCAGACACAGATTAAACCACAACTTAAGCAAAATTGTAAGGCCCTACAGTTTTTGCAGGTAATTGTGACATATTTCTGAGACGTAAATTCACTCAACAGAAGCTTTATATACGAAAATATTTAATAACATAATTTTTACGCCATTTATATGCATATAACTTAACAGTTAGAGCAATAAAAGCAAAAACACAAATTTTCTATTCTTATTGTAAATATGTTAAGGTTCTTTAATTCCATTATTTGCCATTTCTATACATTGAGACTGAATTTTTTCAAAATTTTATTTGCTTTTAATGATTGGCTATAATCAATTAAACACGTTCTTAACATTACAAATGGAATGGACAAATGACAGGATAAGAAAATATATAAAACATGATTTCAAAAGTTGTAATTCTATATATAATCTATATTATAGAAAAATAAAAATACATTAAATAAAAATAAAAAAATTTATTAATGCATTTTTTTTCCAGTCACAGAAGAGGGTTCTTCTGGAAATTGACAGTATAGTATTGAGAAAAATGCTCCCGAGAATGACAGTATACACGTCTCTGTAAATATGTGTTGTTGTTGCTTATGCCACCTGATCGACCGTAACATTAGATCAAGGTCCACAAAATTAATCGTGGCTAAGGGCTAGAATTTTACGCCTGTCGTTAGCCTAAGCTTTGAGCCCCCAAGAAGGTGACAGTGTGATTTTGCTCGGTACAACACGACCTTAAATATGTGAGGCATTTGATCAATAAATCATTGATAAAAGTCATTCTTATTTATATTTGATTCAAATTGTATATTTATTAAATTCATTATAATTACTAATTTAAATATTATATATTGTGAAACAGATTTCTGTATTAAAAAAATACCTAATATTTTTTAAGCATATTCAACAAACGTTCTTTATCTTTTTTGAATTCCATGAAAAAATTTTCAAAGCAAAGGGAAAGCAATGAACTCTTTCTCAACTAAATTTTCTCAGTCATTGAGACCACAGCCTTATGCATAAAAAAAATTCATAAGAATATCAAATGTATTAAAAATTGGAATAACATAATAAAAATACAAGTAAAATATTTAAATTACTAAATGGAAATTTTGAAATATTAATCAGCATGGAAAATATCTTAACACATGCTTAAGTACATTAACAACATAACAAGTTTCGTGTACAATTTAAAATATATAAAAATTACTAAAGGATAATATTCAAATATTAATCAGTGTTGAAAATATCACAACAAATGCTTAAGTACATTAACAACAAAACAAGTTTGGTGTACAATTTTAAATATATAAAAAATACTATTAAAATAGGATTATGCATAATTTAAAAACTTTGGTATCACAGATTTTACTGTGGATTATTTAAAATTCTGAAACGGTTTTGCAAAGACATGTTTGTAAATGGGGGAAAATATTAAATACACAAAAAATAAAATATCTGAATTCAATATGCAATTCCACACAATTATTAGCAACCTGTTTCCTTCACGTAATAATATGAATAGCACATTCTTCAAAAAAAAAAATTTCTGTCAATTTCACTTATGATCAAAATTTATAATTTTAAGAAAGAGATTTTATAAATATGTCAGTACAAAAATTAAGAGAAAAACACAATTCTGAGAGAACATGTAAAAAAATATATTCTTTTGGGAATACATACACTTGCAGATTTAGAACAAATCAAGAAAATAGAGAGAATATTAACGTCGCACTGATTAGCAACACGAGGGCTTTTGGCGACGGTCCGCGTAACTTTGAACCATGGTCAAGAGACGCGGACGACACCTGAGCTGGCACCCCCTCTCCTAACTACCACACCACACCAACTGGAGGACGTTTGAGCTCTCGACAGATTTAACGTGTATCACTCCCCTACACGGCGGATCTTCAGTGGTACTAGGATCGAACCCATGACATGCTAGCCATGATCATATGCCTAGACCACTCGGCCACCGCGGCCCATCAAGAAAATAGAATAGTGACCTAAAAAAATTAGGTTTAACTTGAAATGTTTTTCCTCAATTTAAACATAGCATATTTTAAAATTAATTATAAGAAAAAAAATGTAGGGAGCATGATTATCTTCTGGTTTCTGCACTATGGGTTTCTTTTTGGATATGATCAAGTTACTTTTTCTTCTGATCAAAATATTTATTCCAGTCAGCTTAATCAGCCATAAAATTCTTTAAAATAATGGTGAATTATTTTACTGAGTTTGAAATACTTTATAAAAATAGTAAAAATACAGGAGATAGAAATAAACCCTTGATAAACTGTTTGGAATTGAATCTGTGATTCATGATTTCATCAGCAACTTTTTTTCCAGTACATAATATGAATACTATACTACATTAAGAAAGTGCTTGTAAAATGTCTTTTACATATATTTTATCCAAAAAAGAAGGATTATAAATAGATATGTAGAGAGGTTTAAAAAGTAAATGAAAAGAAGTTTTAAAGGAATACATTTAAGTTCCTCTGAAATTGAGGGAAGTTATTCAAGAAACACTTTTTACTTATTTGAAACATTTCAAGAATACTTAAGAATACAAATTTCGGAATAATTCAAATATATATTTAAACAAATAAACTTTTAAAAAATTCACGAAAAGGATTATTTTTTAATAAACTCCAGTGTTTTACAATTTTCTGACGTCGTCAAATTACTTTCTCTCCCTCTTACATACACAAATTCAAAATATTTACATTACAAATAAAAAACTTCCAAATAGCAGTGAATCTATGAGACTAAGTACTGTAATTTCGCGCGTATAGTCCGCGGACTATCTGTGTTTAAAATGCGAATTTTTGAAGCTGCGGACTATCCACCAGTGCGGATAATACGCTGGTTGTTCACGGTTAAAATCTTTGAAATTTAAAAAACAAGTTTCAAGTCCCACGTACGTGCTTGCTGGGAGAACCGGGTGTCGGAAGATTTACATACTTGTACAAAAGGAGGAAATATGAGACGCGCTTCATACACTGAAGTTGCCGAATGTGTCGATAAATCCTGGAAAAGTGTTAAAGTGTCCACCAATCTGATCGGGATTTATAAAAGTCGGGATTGTTAGTGAATGCGAGGCAATCACTGACAGTGAAGATAGTGATGCTGAAAATGAACTTTCGGACACTCTTCCCGAAAATATATTAGAACTGTTTAATTCTGATACCGATTAATCTGACTTTGAAGGTTTTCGTTAATGTAGTAGAATGTGTGATTAATTAATATATGATTAATTAGTAAGCATTGTTTTTTGTTTGTATTTAGCGTTTTATTTCTGAAGGTATATTAGGAAGGAAGTACTTTTTAGTTCTTTGTTTCTAAAATACACTAATATTGCTGCATTAAAATAACGTAATTTCGGACGTATAGTCCGCGGACTATCTGGTGGTGCGGACTATCAGACGATTTTTGAAATTTTTTTTATATAAAATCGTGTCTGCGGACTATACGTGCGAAATTACGGTATAAAAATTTATAAAGTATTAATAGAAAAATTGTTTTCACCTAAAATAAAAGGTTTCAAAACAGAAATCAAGCAGAAGGTAAGGAAAAAATTCAGAGATAAAGTTCACATATTTAGAATAAAAAATACTATTTGACACAACAAAGTACAGAAATTTACAATTTGAGCTACACAGAATTCACAGCAGATTATTTAAAGTGAGGAAAAGGCATGTTTATGAATGGGAAATATGAATTTTATTCATACACTTGCTTGGTTAAATTCTTCAACTCAATATACAATTATAAGAAACCTTCTTTCAAGTGTGTGTGAGAGATATGATTAAAACATTCTTTAAAAATAAATTTCTCAATCATGAAATCATATTTATATATTAAAAAATAATTTTAACTAATATGTCATTATAAAAAGTCAATGAAATATATTTCCAAACACTCCTAATTGTTGGAAGCTATACAAATTATACGCTATATTTACTTGTACAGTGTAGGGAATAAATAAAAGCTTACAGGTCTAGGACAAATTACAGAAAATACAAACAATAATGACATACAAAGGAGGAATAAATTTGGAGAATACCTTGCTTCAACTAAATTAAACATATATCTTATATACATATAAAAAACTATAAAGATATAGGGTCCTGATTACCTTCTGGTATCCTGAAATGCATTATAGGTTTCTCATCTGCTCAAACAACTTTCTTCCATTGAGCATGTTACTTAGAGACAGTTCAATTACTTGTAAAAAGCTTGAAAACGGTGGTGGTGGGACTATTCCAAATCTGGTCTAGTGAAACTAGACCAAATCCATCAGCCCATAAATCTGCACAAAGTCTAAGAACAGCAGGGGGGAAGCAAGAGCCTCCTCAAATGAAAACCCAAGGCATTGCAAAATGTGCTGAGGAGAAAACTGACTGATCTCACATTTTTTTAGCTTGAAAACAGTGGTAAAACCATGTCACTGAGATTGAAATATTTCGTACATAGACTTCTTGAAACATACCTAAAGAAAATTGTGTGTATTTAATAAAATTTCATTAAAATATGGTAAAGGTAAAAGTTTTGAATTCAATTTTTGCTATTCATGATTTCATCTGCAACATTTTTTTCATCAGTACTAATTATGAATACCACGATATGTTAAGAAAAATGTTTGCCAAATGCATCGGAAAAAATTTTTTAACCAATAAAGGAGAATTATTAGAAAAAAATGAGTAAATTTATTATTTAACAGAAATATATTTCACAGTGCGCGAAATTGAAGAAAGTCTAAGTTTTTATGGTCATGATTTTTCATGGCCGCCATGTCATGAGGATGAACCCTACAGCCACTGAGTACCCACAGTGTACAGGGATCAAGGTTTTATAAGTTAAACCTCTCATGGCTCAAAGTCTTCCCATTAGTAGGGTGTGGTAGTTTTCAGCGAGGGTGCTAGCTCAGGAATCATCCAGGACACTTGACCAAGGTACAAAATAAAAAGGTCATTTGCCACTAGCCCTCAAGTTACTTGACAGTGTGACGTATTAAAGCTTACTCTCCTGACAGAAACTATTCGAGACACACCTATTTATTTTAAAAGTTCACTGAGAATGCATAAGCCATTTAGGAGAAATCTATTAAAAAAGAGAAAAATTAAATATTTCTTTTCCAATTATATTTTTCAAAACATAACTAAAAAAAAATTTAACAAAGAATGATCCTTTCATTACCCTTCCATGCCACACAGTTGTATCACCGTAAAATCCAGCATATAATACTCCCTTTTAACACAAAAAATAAGATCAAAGTTTTCGAGTGTGTATTATTCACTGGATTGCATGGTATGCACATACAATACTTCAAAATTATGGTGATACGAAGTTATTCAATTTTAAATGCAAAATATATTTTTATACTAATAATCTCAAAATTAATCTCTCTGAATAGCCAATCAATTAAAAAAAGAAAACATTTTTTGGTTAAAAAACCAAATTTAAAATAAAAATTATTATTCAACACAGGACTATGCAGAAATTCACATTTTCAGCTACAGATGTTTTAATGTTGATTTTTAAAACTCTAAAATTTTTTTGCAAATATATATTAAATAAAAAAGAATACAAATAAATATTAGACTCACCTGACAAAAATTTCTCAGTTCAATACGCAATTCCAGATGCATAAAAGCAAACTTTTTTCTTTCATCTGGATTATATGAACAGTATCATTCTGGAAAAAAAAGTGTTTAGATTCATTTAAGATGTATATTTATGTAATAAACAAAAATTATAACAAACTAGATGAAACATACTTCAAAACACTCGTACTTAACGGAAGCTATAAAACAAAAATGCTTTCTATTTATTTCCATTGTTACGGGAAAAAAGTTAACACATAGGACAGATCCAGAAATTCAGAAAAATTGATACAAGGAAGAGGGATAAAATTATGAGTACCTTTCTAACATCATATTTAATCAAACAAAATTCTAACATTTTTTTAAACAAAAAAAAAGATTGTGTTTTCATAAACTTTTGATGTCTTAAAAGTTTCTCATGTGGTGAAATCCTTTTTCTTACTTTCTAATTTATATTGAGGAAGTTTTAATTACATATATACAGAGTGGGGAGACTAAATGCCTCAGTTTTCAATTCCGATTATATAAATACTAACATATGTTCAACTAAAAATAAACTCTCAAAAAATGGAAAAGGAGATAACGAGAAATAATATTTAGTAAATCAAAAAAAATATAGGTGAAATTGAAAGTTGAAATAAAAACTGCTATTCACACAGGATTATGTATACATGAACAATTTCAGAAAAATAGATTTCGCTGCAGATTATTTGAAATTCTGAAACCGTTTTACAGAGGCATCTTTAAAAATGGAGAGGGGGGATATTAATTGCACACATCATAAAATTCTGAATTCAATATACAATTCCACAGAATTATTAGCAACCTATTTCTTTAAAGTGGTAATATGAATAGCACATTCCTCAAAATTACTTTTGTCAATTTCCCTATTTATATAGATTTATATTTTTAAGAAAGAAATGTTATAAATATCGTGATACAAAAAAATTAATAGAAATATCTTTCAAAACAATTCTAACTGAGAGAAGCTGTACAAAAAATGAGTTGTATTTATTTTGTATTGTTTTGAGAATACACACTTATGTTTAAAAATTTACGACAAAACCAAAAAATACAAACAAATAATGCCTTAAAAGTAATGAAATAGAACTCCTCAACTTAATTAAACTTACTATATTTTAAATTCAATTATAAAAAATGTATGGAGCATGATTACTTTCTGGTATTGAGTGATGGGCTATAAAATTCCTTTTTTGATGTGATCAAACTACTTTCTTCTTGTCAGAAAATTTATTAGGGACAACTTAATCGGTTATAAAATGCTTGACAATAGTGGTGAAATTATGCTACTAAGTTTGAAATATTTAATGAAGATGTGTTAAAATGAGCGAGAAAAAGCGATAAACTGTTCAGAACTGAATATGCGATTCATGATTTCATCAGGAACCTTTTTTCCAGGGCATAATCTGAATACTATATTATTTTAAAAAAGTGCTTGTCAAATGCCCTTCAAATATATTCCATCTAAAAAAGCAGAATTATATAAATATGTAAAGTTTTTTAAGGTTAAAAGAATATATTTAACCCCATGAAATTGAGAAAAGCTGTTTAAGAAACACCTTTTACTGATTTGTAACTTTTCAAAAATACTTAAGAAAACAATTTAGGAGTAATTCAAATATTTAATTAAATAAATTAAGTTTTAATAAATTCAGCAGAAGTATTATCTTTCAATAAGACTCCAGTGTCTCCCAATTCTCTCATGTGGCTAAATTACCTTTTCTCCCTCCTCTGATTACAAAAATTCAAGCTTTTAAACTACAAATAAAATACTTCAAAATAGCAGTACATCTATAAGACTGAGTTTTAAATTATTAATACTAAAATTGTGTTCACCTAAAATAAAAATTTCAAAAAACAACAAGTTGAAGGTAAGTGAAAAAATTGGAGGTAAAGGCCATATTTAAAATAAAGCATACTATTTGATAAAACAATGTGTAGCAATTTACAATTTCAGTCACACAGAATTTCCTGTGGATTATTTAAAGTAAGGAAAAGGCATGTTAATGCATAGGGAATAAAAATATTTTATACACTTGCTTGGTTAAATTCCTGAATTCAATATACAATTCCAGATATTTATTAGAAACCTTCTTTCAAATGAGAGACTTAAATTAAACATTCTTTAAAATATTTTTCTCAATTATGAAAATATATTTATATATTAAAAAAGTTTTAATTATAATATGTCAACATAATAGAACAATGGAATATATTTTGTAACACTTCTGACTGAGGGAAGGTATACAAATTATGCATTCTATTTAATTGTGTAGTTTTGGGAATACATATAAGTTTACAGATCTAGGAGAAATCCAGGAAATACAAACAGAATAATGATTTAAAAATCAAGGGAAATTTAAACTAAGCATCACATAGCTCAAAATTAATTATAAAAAAAATTGGGGGACATGATTATCTTCTGGTATTCTGCAATGCATTACAGGTTTCTGATTTCATCAAAACACTTTCACATGTTTAGCATGTTAATTAGTGACAGTTAAATTACTTATGGAATGCATGAAAAAGGTAGTGAAATGTCACTGAGTTTGAAATATTTTGTTTAAAGTATTCTGAAAGCATACATTTAGAGAATATAGCTGAATATATACAGATTTATTCAAGTAAGGGAGAGAAAAATACGAGTACCTGAAAAGAATTTTAAATTAATTCTGCTATTATTGATTTTATTAGCAACATTTTTTTTTTCTTTCAGTACTAAATTTGAATACCATGCTCTAGTAAAAAATGCACGACAAAATTGCTTACCTAACAACGGCGAATTAACAGAAATATTATGAAAATTTATAATTTATAGTAGAAATATTTTTTACAGTATTTGAGATTGATGGAAGTCTAGAGCTTAAAATCACAAACTTATGATAACGTTTCATGAGTTTGAGCCCTAGTGATACGAAACACCCACTGTGTAGAGGAGCAAACACAAGTTAAACCTGTCCAGGCTCACAGACCTCCCATTGGCACAGTGTGGTAATTTGGAGTGGGGGTTCTAACTCAGGTGCTTTCTAAGTATTTTGAACAATGTACAAAATTATGATGTATGTCCATAATAACCCTCATGTAGCTTATATAGTCAGACATTAATAAATGCTAAGCCCTTGAGGGTGAGTGAATATTAACGTCACACTGTTCAGCTACATGAACTCCCTTGTGGTAATGTGAAACCAACACACCCTTACTATTTACTTACAATGATTACAGAGAACACAAGCATGTAAATTAAGGAGTAATTTAAAAGAAAAATCTTGATAAAAAAGGAGATAAAATATAATATTTCTCTTTAAATTATACTATAGACAATTAGATGATTTTACATTAGCCTTCCTTGCCTCACACTTGCTTGATATTTCCAACTACTTCCATTTCCTCCCCCTTGCTAAATGCATATTCAAGAAAATAAAACTATGCATAAAGAGCTTCAAAATAACATGGGTACTATCTTACATAATTGTTAATTCCAAATGTGTTATTATACTAAAAAATTTCACTCACTTGATAAAATTTCTGTTTTTAATAAACAGTTCTATATGATTAAAAAATATTCTTTTCCCTTCACACAAATCACATGAACAGTAACATTCTGAAAATATTTTTTTGACAATTTCAGTTTGTATATAAAACCACATAAAAGTTTTATAATAAATGTCGATGAAATATACTTCAAAAAACTTGTACAGGAGGAAAGGTACAAAACTAAAATCCTTTCTATTTACTAGCTAGCAATGTTTCATAAAAACAAGCTAGCACATTAAGGCCAAATGAAAAAAGTTAGAAAATTTTATTTCAAAAAAGAGTAAAATAATGATTATCTTGCTTTCATTACATTTAATTAATCACAACGAATTATAAAAATTTAAAAAAAGAAGTATGTTTTCATTACCCTCCATTGCCTCATAAGTTTCTCATGTGGTGAAACCATTTTTCTTGCTTTTTAATTTATATTCAGGTAGTTTAAATTTCTTATAAAACACTTTAATAGAATATAGTGAGACTATGTCACTCAGTTTTAAATTCTCGACCTAACAAATGCAAACATTTTTTCAACTTAAAATAAACTCTCAAAAATGGAAAACAAGAAGAGAAATAATAATTAGTAAATCAAGAATAATATTGAAGAGATTGAAATCTGGAATAAAAAATACTGTTCATCACAGGACTATTTTCAGATATAGAACAAATCCAGAAAATACAGACACAATATAGAAATAAAAACCAGGAATAAATTTGGAACATCTTGCTTCAATTTAATTAAGCATAATATATTTAAAATTAATCATAAAAATTATGGGGCATGATTATCTTTACAAATATACAAAATCATAAAACTCATGGAAGAACTTCCTATCATAGCAAAAAACTATGGAGAGAGACCAATTCTCTCTCTCTCTCCAGAAAAATTAGCTATCTTTCACAAATGTTTAAAAAGCAGTTCCCAGTATTTTTATACATAACATGTATCAATTTTCAAAAGAAATTACCAGTACATTTCCAATTTAAAGAAATCTTAAAATTATGACTACATTTTTATGCAGCTCTCATATTTAATGTAATTCTCACTTTTATTTTTTCAATGAGAAACAAATTATACACAATCACGCTTTTCAGGATAATGACCGTCAAAAGTTTTTAAAGTATATGATATAATTTAACACTTGTTTTGAAATACTGTACTGGTACATATAATTTCAGTAGAAGTACTTTTATCAATCATCTGTTTTCACAAAACATGATACAAAAAGTTCACCTTTCTCATTTTGAACAAAGCTTTTAATTCGGTAAAGCAACAGTGATGTAATTAGACTTGCAAGTCACTTCAATTGTAACTCTTAATACATATAACACATTTTTTTAGGAATATTTATTATTTCATCAGCTATTCATCAATTTTCTATAGAAATACAAAATGGTATTTTAAATAAACTATAGAATGAAACTAGAGAAATGTTGTATCATTACCATGTAACTTGTGCAAGGATAAAATAAATATTATGAGCCAGGCCATCATAACTCAAAGGTGCTTTGGGTTTAGTCAACTCTTATGTCAATTTCGAATTTCTTAATCACTTCAAAAGGTTTGGCTCAAGTACCTTCCAAAGAGGACAGGAACCTATGAAAAAGGATAATACACACATTTGATTAAGTGAAAAATATATCAAACTTAATAATACTTGATAAGAAATAAATAACAAATAACAGTATAACTAAGAAAATAAGTAAATAAAATAAACATTAAATGTTCAATGAACCAAAAATTATAGATAAATCTGAACATAAAAAAAGTACTATACAGCACAGTCGAAACAGAATAATAAAAGAAAGGAAACACAGATAAAATATTAATAATCAATCAAAGACACATTTAAAAGTTCTCTTATGTTTCAGAAACAAATCAAACAATTTTTGAAAATATTCCGATAACGATGTCTACGCAAAAACAAATGCTAAAATTGTTTCTTTTCATACACTGGGAAGAGACCCTTTATATTTCAAAAATATTTCAACTTACTAAAAAAATTATTTAATAATTTTACAATAATTCGGAGAAAAACAAATAATTCTATGGGAAAGATGTATTGCGTTTCTCCAGTACTGGTTTATTTTTCTTTCTATTTGGTGTAAATTCTTAAATTAGTTTTGGTCCGAAATTTTTTTTTCCTTCTTATTTTGGGAAGGAAAGAGTGTGGTAATCTTACACCACAAATTTAAGCATTGATTAGGATCAATAGAAAAAAAGAGTATGAATGTGTTTTTCCTTACCTTTTCACAAGTTTCAATCGACACGTTTAAATGGCGACAGTGAAACAAATATTTTTTTAAAGAAAACTTTATACAAAAAGAAATCTGAATAAAAGTAATAATTTAGCTGTTCAAAACAATTTATTACGAAATTTAAAAATTAAATACTGTGCTCAGGAAATTTAACTTACAAAATTTGCTCAACCATCCTATCTGTTCTGCCTAAAGAACTGCAGACGGCTTTCGACAATGCGATCGCCTTCATTGATTTATCTTTAAAAAATAATGTTTCAGAAAACGGTAATGGTATACTGACAGAAAGAGCTCACGAAACATCGCATATTTTAAGGAATGAATGCTAGACAGAAATCTACTTTGAAACCGAAAACAAATTTTAACAAAACAGGGCTTTAGTCGACTCATTGCCAGATTCTAAAGGCAAATTTACATTCTTGTTTCTTTGTAAACCTGTACATGTTTATGCTTTGGAAAACCATCAGCTTTCTAACCTTATATAGTTGTGTCATTAAATGTAGGAGAATACCAAGGGAAACTTTTAAAGTATAAATGATGTTGGTCATATTAATTTTTACTTAAGTTTTAGTATTGTTTACATTCCTTGTCATCCAAAGCGTAAAGTAAGATCAGCAAGTGGTATACAACTCAACTCAATCGTTAATAAACAGACGCGTAAAGCCAGAAATAATACAATTTTCGAATATCACTCGAAACGTTATTTCCATTCACAAATTGTAAAAAAAAGGGAAAATCTTCAATAACGGGGGCTGGATTTTCTACCGCCAAATTCTCTTTTCTAGCCGAAGATCGATCGCCAAGGCGTATCCTTAAGAGGAACCAGTTTGTAGTAACCATATGCGATACGATTCTCCTCAGAGAAAACTCCGCGTAGTAATACATTATATTCCTGACATTCGGGTTTTCATTTCAGTGTTGATGTTTTCTAAAAATATTACCAGTGTAATTTAAAGGGTAGTTAAACGATTTCTCGAATTCACATTTTAAACATTTTTATCTCAAAATGAGATTTAAAAAAAACTTTATGTTCATCTCAACTAAGTTAAATTTCAAGTTTTTTCTTTTCAAAGCAAAGAGTTATTATTTAAATTCGAAGCTAAATTACATTATTTTTATAAATACGAGACATAAGTATCAAATGAAACATAGTATTAATTTTTCGCCAGAACAAAGGAAAATAATTATTTATTATTATGAAAAAACACACATTTTAGTACGATCAGTGCAGATTGTCTAGTCAAACTAATCCAGAAATCTCAAATATCTTACTATCCTAAATATCTATTATTTGTTTTATTTCATCATTACCTTAATTTTTAAAGGAGATAATCACTCAGATTTTTCGAAATAATTGAATGCTTTTCTGAAAAAAATTTCTTCCTTTATATATATTCAGAGATGATTTATTTTTTAAAATCATAGATTATTTTATATTGGGGTTTTTTTTAGATATAATAGTTGCAAGGGTTTTATTACAATTTGGAAGGGAATATATACTTATATACAGTACAATATCTTACACATTTCATAATTTTCATTATATTTCTCTTTTTTTTTAACTACAGATTTTCGAAAAAATAGCGATTTACAAAAAGCTGTTGATATTGTATGAGTTTCTGAATAGTATATAAGAAAATTCATTTCTGCTCCTGATAATAAAAGTGGCCGCGGTAACCTAGTGGTCAAGGTAACGGACTCGTGGCCGATGTGTCATGAGTTCAAGCTCAATACCACTGAAGACCCGCATTGTAGGGGGGCAATGCATAAAAAATCCGTCGATGCTTAAACGTTCTCTCGTTGGTGTGGTGTAGAAGTTAGGAGAGGGGTTGCCAGCTCAGGTGTTATCCTCGTCACTTGACTGTGGTTCAAAATTACGAGGTCCATCTTCAAAAACCCTCGAGTAGCTGAATAGTGTAATGCTAATATTTATTCACTCAAGATAATAAATGTGTTGAAAATAAATCTCGAATTATCCACGTATAATAAAGCTAGAATTTTCAACAACCAAAACATCACGCCTTCTAGGATTCCTGGAAAGGGGTGACTGTAAATTGATATCTTTGCTGCACCACTTTGAATGAACAGGAAATTCATCAATCAGGAGTTCATTAGGGATATAAACATATTAATCTTAAATTAACATTTCAAAATTTAGTATTTTTTATGAAACTAATCAAAATAAAAACTCTAGAATTAACTAATGTCTTTTTGTGTGAATCCTCCTTGATATTATTGCTTTTAATTACTTTTACAACTTTACATACATCTGTGTAAAATAATTAAATGATTTTTTTTTTCTAAACAGGACATGTAAAAATTCTTTTCATTGAAAATTAATGATTTCCATTTTGTACAATTCATATTTCAATATTTGGACCATATGAAACTACAATTATAGCAAAAGTTGTAATTTACATAGTTTAAATATCCATGTAAAAATTAAAATAGAATTGAGACAATGATGAAATAACAAAATTTAAGTGCTCCTTAATCCATTGTTTTCTAATAAAAGTTGATAAACATTTAAAAACATGTAATCCCAAAAACTTGAAAAATTATTTTAAAAATATCAAAATTTGACTGAAGGTTGAATATATTATACCAATTGCAAAATTTTAAAATGAATGTTGAAAAAAAGAATATGTTCTGGTTAAACACTTTTCTCCCTGCAAAACAAGAATGAATGTTTTAATCAACAAGACTTAGATTTTTTCAGAGGTCATAGTCAATTTTTAAAAAATAATAGCATTAATTTTTTTATTTGTTTAAAGATCATAGCCAATAAAAATATGATTAATAGCATTTTCTTAATTTCAGAACTTAAAGCAAAATCAGTAAAAAAAAGTACTAAAAAATATAAATTAATACAGTGCTTTTCAAACTGTGGGGCATGCCCCTCCAGGGGGTGGGATAACCCTACAAGGAGGGTGCGAGCATGTCGGAAATAAAAGATTAATTAAGAATGTATCTCTATATATTAATTTATTGAAAGAAAGCAAAGGAAAATATATTCTGATATAAAAATTAATCAAATATCCATGTGTGTACACTGTTATAATATACTTATAAATTGTACAGTACAATACATTTGACAATAAATTTATCTATATAAAATTAAGAACAAGTTTAATAATTACTACCGAGTTCCTTGAGCTTGCTATATACAAAATTTAATATATCTTGATAATTTGTGTTATTTATAATTAAAGCCGTATTGTAATTTCAGCGTCAAAGTACATTATTATTGCTTTCAATACAATGTTATTGTATGGGGGGCGATGAAAATTATGATTGAAAATTGGGTCGCCAATATTTAAAATTTGAGAAGTACTGAACTTATTGGTAAACTTTTTATTTTAGAATATCATACATAGTATATGATTTATAGCATACCATATTCGATTGTGTCATATATAACATCTACGCACTAAAGTATCATTGAATTTTGTAGATAGGATGCAAAAATGAGAAAAATTTATGAAATTAATATACTTAACTATTAATCATTTGTAAGAAAATAAAAATTATAACTGGATTTTTTATTTCTCATATAAAAATTCTGTGTGTGTGTGTGTGTGTGTGTGTGTGTGTGTGTGTGTGTGTGTGTGTGTGTGTGTGTGTGGTGTGTGTGTGTGTGTGTGTGTGTGTGGTGTGTGTGTGTGTGTGTGTGTGTGTGTGTGTGTGTGTGTGTGTGTGTGTGTGTGTGTGTGTGTTTTTGTCATAATACTGTATAATTTTTACCTTCAACATTAAAATTCTGTAAAATATAGAGTATGTTGTACAGAAATCATTAATATAAAACATTATCTTGTAGATTATTACACACAAATTCAAATGTTTAATATTATTCAGTCAACTATATAGAAACAAATCTTTTAGGGGAAAAAATTCACAGGTCACAAAAAACAGAAATTTTTTTGTTGAATATTTTTTATATGCCACGAAAACAATAAATTAACTTTTAATTTTTTCGTATTCGTTTAATTAATAATCATTGCATTCATTACCGTCTAACTGATTCGATCAGCTGAACTATTTTTTAGCTCTTGAAAGCAATTAATCGTGTAAATGTAATTCAAGAATTGGCTCTGTGCATTAAATATCTAAATTCTACCAGGATATAATGCTTAATCATTTAAAGAAATTTAGAAGTGATACTTTAAATTTATAAGAGGACATTTTCTTTCTAAACTTATAATAATCAAATTTATATTATTTGAAGACTCCTAAATTTCTTTGCGTATTCAAAGGGAAAAAAATTCTTTGTGTTCATCTTTATATATAAATTTGACTTTTTTTTTTGTTGCTAAATCCTATGTTTTATTTTGCAGAGTTTCTTGATGAAATTATTCATTCAAGAGTATCTTGATAAAAAATGTTTAAAACTGGTTTATTAAGTCATCAAATACTTTTTTTCTGCTAAACATAATTATTACAAAAATATGTTAACAAACTTTGTATCAAGTGTTTTAAATGATTCAGTTTTATTTATTTATTTTACTGTTCATTTTATGCTACTACATACAAAATACCATGTTTAATTAAATATTTGGAAATTCTACATCGTCTGAGTTTTTTACGTATGTTTTAAATTTTGATTTTTAAAAATTTAAATACTTTTGGTTAAATCCTTATAGTGGTTGCGGTAACCTAGTAGTTATGGTACGAACTTGGGCTGGAATGTCTCGGGTTCGAGTCCTGGTGCCACAAGGGATCCACCATTGTAGAGCAGGCCGATGTACATTGAATCCGTAGAGGCTCAATGTCCTCCCGATGATGTGGTGTGGCAGTTAGGAAAGGGGGGGTGCCAGCTCATATTTTAATATAATCAGTAAGAATTTCTAGTCAACATATATTAAGACTGGATCTAATCTAGAAATTTTCTATCTCTTACTATTCTAAATGTATTATTTGTTTTATTTTTATCATTATCTTAATTATTAAAGGAGATAATCTCTCATATTTTTAGAAATAAACAACTTTAGTTAAAGTTTTTGTTTTTTACAAAATCAATACTTTGAATTTACCTCCATTATATTTATTCAGAGCTAATTTATTATACACAAAGATTAATTCATGCAAAGTTTTTTTCGATATAATAGTTAAGAGATATAATTTGGAAGTGAATATATACTTGTAGTATGGTATTTTGTTTCACATTTCTCATTGCTTTTCTCTTTTTTTTTTTATTAATAGTTTTTCGAAAAAAAATAAAGATTTACAAAAAAATTGTTGATATTGCGTAAGTTAGTGAATAGTTCGAGAAAATGCATTTCTGCTCCAGATAATAAAATCTCTTAAGTAAATGTGTTGAAAATAAATCCAGAATTATTCCGTGGAGTTAATTTAGATTTCTTAACTACTGAAACATCATGACTCTTAGACAGGATTCCTGAAAGAGGGATAAAATTGACATCTTATTTGTATTACTTGACTTAACAGGAAATTGACAATCATCGATATAAATATATTTATCTTGAATTAACATATCAAAATTTTAACATTTATTTATAGAACAAAGGATTTTAGAGGTTTGCTAGTGCCTTTTTGAAATTTCTTCCTTCCTTAAAATCCTACATGATCTTTTTTTTTTATTGTATCCAGTTAAGGGAAATTTATTAAAGAAACAACATATAAGATGCAAAAATTCTTTTCAATGAAAATGTGTGTGTGAGTGAGCTTTTAAAATTTTCCGTTCATAATAATTGAGAACGAACAAAAATATTGTGATTAGAAACATTTGCGAATATGAACACCCCCCCCCTTTTTTTTTTTTTTTTTTTGTACAGAACTAAAAATAAAAATTCTTCTGATCTTTCATGTTTAGAAAGACACCGTTTTGAAGTCAACAAATCTATAGTACTGTTTTTGCGGCATGCTCCAAAAGATTCAAAAAAAGGGGAGTGTCAAGAATAGGGAATTCCTTTTGTCAAGAATTGGGGAGTGTTTCAAATACTTGAAAATTATCCTTCAAGTAATACTGAGAATTTCTTTTTCTTTTATTTTTGCTGCTTCGCTACTATAGTTCACTTCTTGTCTGAGAATCATCAATTTAAAAAATCTTTTTTTTTTACCAGTCATTTTATTGTAAGCGATCTACAGTTTTAATTAAATATCTTCAACAAGTACGAAATATGAAATATTATGAGTTTTTTTCAGTGATTAATTATATAAAAATACTAGCCGCGCGGGGTATAACGGCTAGTATTTGAACTGATCATCTGAATTTGTTCCACTAGTTAAAAAAAGTCCTCTGTTAACAACAAATTAAATATATATTTTTTCTATATTTATTACAATTGAAACAAATGCTTTAATTTTCATACCAATTAAAAAATTTACAAAGTTTGTATCCCTTTTTTTTATAAACTATGTGTTACTTAGAAAAAGCCACAACATTTTAAATTTCACAAAAAGCAAAAAAAAAAAAAAAATTCAAATGTACTCATTTAAATTTATAATACTCTTATCCTTATGAGAAAATAAAATAATTTTGAAAGGTAAAAAAAAGTCAGTTCTTGAAAACACTAATCTAAAATAAAGTTCAAGTAATGATCAGTGCATATAATTTGCTCAATTTAGCCAATTAAGAAATACACATAAAAGCTATTTACCTAATCCCTCACATATTTTTCAAAAAATTTATAATGTTATAAAATCAATCAAAGTATTGAAAAATTATTAATATAAAATGCTTGCATTATTTTTATATAGTTTGACAAAGTTTAATATTAAAATATGCTCTGATTATTAAAACATTTGAAATAGCAAATGTGCCTAAATAAAGTTAAAGCTTTTTAGTAATTGAATTTAATAGAAGCGTTGCGCACGAAAGATGAAAAATATACATGTTAGATGGATTAGTTATTGAATGACTTTTGGAAGAAAATTGTCCCATATTCATTGCATCGCTAAAAATTATTCAACATTTCTTAAACCTAAAAATTAAATTTTAAATAATAGTAATCAAATAGTGTTATTAATCAAAAAACAACAAAAATGGACAACTAATTGTATAAATTAATTTAACATTGAAATTTAAGAACATGGGTTCTTTTGGCTGCAGACTTCAAATTTATATGCAATCACACCTCAGCTGGGACGTTTAATTTGTGTTTTATTAACTACCACACAACATCATTCGAGAAATTTGAAATCCCGTTTCTTATATTAAGTCGCACTTGCGGAATTTCACAAAGTGGGAGGTAAAATCAGGATTCGAACCCATGTCTAATCTTTTAGACTGCGACCCATTAAAAAAGATAAAAGCTGTAAAAATACCTTATACGAAGTAAAAATAGACGTGAAAACTAAATACTATGTAGAATTTTCCCTTAGAATGTAGATTCTTATAAATAAGTCTGTACCGCGGAAATCTGTCACAAACTGCAGTCTTTTAATGTATAAAAGAAAGTAGAAAATAGAAAACTGATTTTAAGCATTAAAAAAAAACTAAACTTGATTTAAAAAAATTTCTTTAAATGGAAAATAAATTTATTGATTTGAACATACCAAATCGTATTAAAAATCTTTAAATTTCATATGAATTTCATTAAACTTACCAATAATTTTATTTTATATAATTATTCCACTTAACAAATGGTTAGAAATTTGTATTGTTTTTAATATAACAATTATAAATCAAATAATAAATAGAATGTATTTCGATAAAAGGAATTTACTTAATTAAACCAATACTTAAATTAAGTGTTTTAAATTCATTAGAATTTCATGCTTCAGAAAATAATGTAGGCAAAATGCAGAATCTTCCTACAAATTGTAAACACAATATATGTAGAGAGAAACCTTACATTTTTACTTTTAAATTAGTATTAATGATACATAATTCGTTCTTGCATTTCTTGGTATAAATATTCTCGTAGAAAAAAAAATTTAAGTATTCGAATATTCCTTTTTCAAATTTTTCATAAAAATGACACTTTTAAATTAACGAATGCTTCATTTCATAGAGAATGCCATTTTCCAATTCCATGAATATTATTATTGACAAATCTTAACACGTTCACCAGATCAAATAGCAACATAAACCGTCAGAATAAGCTGTTTTACAATAAATAAAAATACCTCTAATTGTTAAAAATAATTAACTAAATTTAGTTTTTTAAAATAAATATGTTATAGAATACATA
>BMAO01012175.1:0-26142 GCA_019973975.1 Trichonephila clavata | reverse complement strand
GGGTAAGAAAAAACACCCAAAATACACGAAGTGAAATTTTTTTCTAACACATTTAAGTTTGAAAATATGCACTAAACAACAATTGGTACATGTGCATAAAATTATTTTAAAGTATTTTTAAGAGCAAATATACAGTACAAATATTATACAGCAGTTAAAATCCTGTATTAAAAGAATGCATACTGTACGCAATTATTTTTTGACGAAAAAATCTGTTATCTTTTTTTTGTTTTATGACATTCAATCTCGTGGTGGTGGGACTAATCCCCATCTGGTCTAGTTTCACTAGACCAGATCCATGAGTCCACATTTACCTTCACAAAGTCTAAGAATAGCAGGGGGAAGCAACATCCTCCTCACATGAAAAACCCCACACATTGCAGAATGTGCTGGGGAGCAAAAGGACTGATCTACATTTGGTGCAAATTGGGTAGCTTCTTTTAATATCTTCAAAATTCATGCACCTTAGTGATCAGTCGAAAATCGCGAGAATGCCGTCTGATACGTCTGGAACCCTTGAATGATATGGTGGATCCAGG
The DNA here is from genome assembly GCA_019973975.1 of Trichonephila clavata. NCBI lineage: Eukaryota > Metazoa > Arthropoda > Arachnida > Araneae > Nephilidae > Trichonephila > Trichonephila clavata. The sequence continues at coordinate 25,603 of BMAO01012175.1, read as the reverse complement.
ATGTCTTTGAAAATACCATGGGTGTACAGGAGGGACAACCCAGGTTCTACTTATCAATTCTTTGGCCCTGGAGTAGATCTCGGTTGACGTAAGGATCATGTGGTCTTCCGGTCTGCAGGATCACTGGTAGCCGCTTTCGCAAGATCATCCGCTTCTTTGTTCCCGGCAGGTCAACATGAGAAGAGACCCACTGTAGATGGATAGGGTGCCGATCTGAAAGCTGCTTAAAAAGGTGTAGAATACTCCTGCTGGTGCTGTCACCGATAGATGGCCAATTCGATAAATGTTGGATGGAAGATCGGCTGTCTGTCAGGATCCAAATTTCAGAAAAAGCCTGGCCTTGTATGTTATTAATCAATGAAAGACTACACAGGATAGCTATTAGCTCCGTTCTGAAGACAGAAAGAGTGATCAGCATTTCTTCTCTGAATTTTGATGATGCCGCCAGGTAGTCAAGCATTCAATCTAATTTCGTTAATAGATTTTCCTAGAATAAATGAAGCTTGAAAAACGTCTGCATCAATATAATTTTAAGGAATCGTGCGCGTAGTTTGTTTACTGATACTTTAGCTTCTGTCAGAGTTATCGGAGTCAACTCCGATGTCATCAAAGGGGCTACTTTACAGGGGAGACAGTACAACACAAAAATTTTTGCTCCAACCTGTTTGCTAGAGGACTGTACATGATAGTGAGTGTTTGAATTGTCGATCGATTTAAGATCACTTGGAGTTATCGCATGTTGAAAATCTGGCCAACCATAGATTTTAATTCGAAGTATTGAGTGTACTAAAACGTATTGTTTTTGTTCGAAATATCAAGAATTTTCTAGGGGCTGACATATACTTCGAATTAGCTTGAGGTTCCTATTATCGAAGGTTTGAATTAGCGAGACGACTGTATATGAAAGTTTTGAAAAAATTTCAAAATGTCTCTATAACACCGTAAGTGGTATAAGGGTACATGAATTTGTCCTAGATCTGAAGTAGCGAGTATGGAAAAGTTATTCTCGTCATCCGATATACCACCTAAAAACCAAAAACCTTTTGAAAATCCGGAAATATCCCAAATAACCCCTGAGAAATCCAGAAGCACGGTCCGATGATAAATCATCATTTCTGAACCGAGTTAAAAACAGAACTGAAACAGCTCCGAGTGCTACTTCATTTATCACACAGCCCCGGGACACGAAACAATTTCCGTTCGGGGGTGGGGGAGGATGCCAATACACGCCTTCACTGCGTGCGAGGAATTTTGGATGCTGTGCCTTGGGGAGAGGTCCCTGATGAATGCATTCAACGGGATTAATGTCTGGTGTAGGAAGATGTGTCACCTATCCATAAGAAATTCGTATGGAGTCGTTTTCTTACAGCATTCGATGAACTATTTTTAACGCGGGATGCATTATTGTGTGTGCGGGAGAGAATTCTCATTTTTTTCTATTTTTTTCCCCTTCGTATACTTATACGTGTTGGTTGAAACCCCATACAAATATTGTTTAATATCTAGCTATGCGAGACAATTATTATTAATGGGTCTTACCTTAGATCAGCGTTTCTCAAACTATGAGGAGCACCCCCCTAAGGGGCGTGATAACTCTGCGAGGGGAGCGCGAGCATATTGAAAAGTCAAAAACCAAATATTATTTAAAAATTATTAATTTACTGAAAGTAAACAAACAAAATGCATTCTGACATAATAAAAAAAATGTAATACACGTTTGCACTGATATAACAAGCTTATTAGTAATGCACACAATATGTATATTTTATAATAAATTTAATAATACTAACTTAAGACAACATTAATAATTACCAATGACCAAGGGCTTATCATATATAAAATTATGTAAAAAATTAACACTTATCTTGATGATACGTATGGTTTATAATTAATATCTTAACTGCCGTTTAAAAGTTAAGCAATTCGCTCCCCAATGCCACTGTTTTCCACGTAGGCACGCGTATGTGATGTTTTTTTTGGGGGGGGGGGGGGAATAAATAGGAACAAATCTTCTGAAATAAGTAAATCCTTCACAAACACTGTCAAGGTGCTTTTATTACATTCCAAAGCCTTCGGGTCAATTTTATAGATAGAAGTGCACATAAAAGATGGTACTTCGGAAAACGTACATATACGTCCAAGCCAATGAACGCTTTGATTGAACGAGACGTTTATATACGTCTGGAGAACTTAAGAGTTTAAAGTCTTATTGTAGCTTTAACGTCATAGTCGTTGTTTGAATTCAACACATTGTTAATGTTAGGAAGGGGGGCGTGATGAAATTATGATTTAATATTGGTCGCAAACATTGAAAGTTTGAGAAGCACTGGGTTCAAAATAAAGCAACTCGAAAATTTTAGGCGACGGACCACGGTCAATTGACGAGGAAGACAAATATTCTGGCACTCCCCCTCTCCTAACCTCCACACCGTGCTAACGGTAGGACATTGAGCCTTGACATATTTGGACACTTCATGTTCCTCTACATGATGGGTCTTTAGTGGCACTAGGCTAGAACTCAAGACATAACGGAGGGACGTTTAAGAAAATTAATGGGAGCGTGAGAGAGTTGCAATACTCTCCCTGCGAGGCTACAGGTGTAGGAGGATTGGAAGGAACACTAGCCATAGCTCAACAAAATAATCTAATTTTTTTATTCACAATATTATATATATAATCATCACACTAACACAATCCAGACTAAGAGATGTCCTCAAATAACCACTAAGCCGACAATAAACGAGGTAAGCGAGATATGAGAAAACTGGTATACTAACCACACTTCCTCAAGACTATCCCTTGACTTCTTATCTATTTAACTCAGGACAATTCGTCACCTGAAGTAATTCAATTAGCGAATATTAAATAGCCGCAATTCGCATTCAATTTGATTAATCTCTGCTCCAATAGCGGTCCTAGCCGATCTCTCTCCTATCTCTCCCACTAACCTGAAAACCTAGACTATATATAGTAGTGTTAATTAACACATAATCATGTTCTCTTCTTTGAAGCAGGGTTTTATAATAAGATAATTTTTAAAACCCGAAATTCCCCAAGAGGATAATTAGTAGAAGGAGCTAATATAGAACAGTCACAGTTACGAATTTAAATATTTGGTTTATTTACGTAACAGCTATTAATTTATTGTAAATAGATTTACAGTAAGACCCCGCTTAACGCTGTTTTGTTTAGCGCTGTTTCGGTTTCACGCTCTTTTATGTGAATTGTGGGATTCTCCCCGAAATTGCACGCAGCGTTAGGCTTCCCGATATCCGAATCGGTTTATCTGTCTTTCTGCTTTCCTGTGGCGTTATACGAACGTATTTTTATCGTTTCAAACATTTGCTGATGTTATAGTAAGTATAAATTTATATAACATAACGATTGCTATAGTGACAAATACTATGATTTTAGTTTTTATCATGGGTGGGTGGGGTCATCAAAGGGTTCGTTCTGGTTTCTAGTTTTTCTAAACTCTAAGTTTTTCTTTGCATCGGTGGTTCAATTTGTATGAATCTAATTTTTCAATATTATATTTATTCTAATCTTATCTAGAAGTCCAATTAATCCATCAAGAGACACACTCTGCTTCGCGCTGCTACACGCAAGCGAGATTGAATTATCTGAAATGTAAACATATTGACTTAGAATTTATGTGTATTCGTTTATTATGTTTCTATATTTGTAAGAAATAAATTTTCGTTTTATTGTTATAAAAAAGATAATTAATAAATTTAATGGTAAAATACCTGACCAATTTTCTACCCATCTTCCCCTAACCCCATTATTTACAGGATGAGATAACCTCGTTTAACGTTGTTTCATATTGCGCTCTACTTTGCTGGAACGTATATATCGCGTTAAGCGGGGTCCTACTGTACAGTGAAGTCATTCAAATATATATATTTTTTTTATTGGAAAACAATGATAAATTCCCGTGCACCACAAAGTATCACACAGGGCTCACAGAAGTAAGTATTAATCACATAATACAAAGGAAAAAAAGAAATAAATAAATAAATAACAAAAAATAACCCTTGAGTTAGGAAGCATTACAAATACTCATAACAAGCTCACTGAACTTTTTAAAAGTACTTCTGGTGGAAAGCAGTTGAGGAAGATTCGAGGCCATTAAAAATATTGGTACTCCATTGGAGTTCAGAGTATGATATTTGCAGGGAGCAGGCTACACGACCGTTCTTTACAGTGTTTTGAGCTGACACTTCTGCCCTCTCCGGGTGTGGGGGCGGTTTCTTTCGGACACTTCGAATTACACTTAGAGTTTTCTCATGGTCAAAGGTTGTCGGGGTGATGACAGAAGACAGGGCCACGCAATATTTAGTGGTGTACGTGGGCGTAAGAAAGCTGTTATCCTATCCACAGAAAGAAGCCTATTTTTAGATGTGTGACGCTAAAACGTCACAACAACCACTTTTCCGTACCCATAACCACAACGGGAGACGAAATTTAACCGAAGAAGAAATGGCACTAATTATTTGAAGAACCTTTTCTTATGGCTTAAACTAATTTATAAGAAATTGGGACGGTGAAAGCTCTACTTAAAAATAAAACAAAGTAACTCGGGCTCTCAGAAATAAATTTTAAAGCATTGCAAATATGAGCAGACCATAAAAGTTGTACACTAGTGAAAAAGGTTAGAGCACCTTTTGAATTATCGTTGCTGATGCCATGAAAATTATATGAGTATTAATAACTCAAAAGGAGCAAAATATTTATTCATTTTAGTTAGATTTTTCAATTCCTACACCATTAGTTCACACTCTCTCTATATTTATACATTGCTTGTTCAAATTTTCAATCGTTAATAAAATACATTTTAAAGCACTCAATCGAGCTGAAATTTCATATGCATGATTGTTTTGGATTAAAATACGGTAATTTAATTATAATTAATAAAAATTAATTGGTTAAAACTAATTATTCAAAGAATTACAAATACAGTCACATTTGCGTCATTTTTGCTGACTTTTGGCGTCTTCCGTCGAAACTTTAAAAAAAAATTTCTCACTTTTTAAAACGCACCTTTGAACTGAAATTTTCTATTGTTTTGGGTAACAACACGATAAGTTAATTAAAATTAATTGACTAAATTAATTATTTAAGGAATTACAGATACAACCATGTTGGTTACATTTTTAGCAACTTGGGTCAAACTTTAAAAGATTTTTTTCCCTCTCGTTTCAAAGCGTTCAGTTGAACTGAAATTTTATATACACGATTGTTTTGGATGACAATATGATACTTTAATGATTACTAATAAAAATGAATTACCACTTCATTTTGTGGTTCGATCATATGTATATCCATATTTATATTAATTGTAACTATTTAATAAAAAGTAACTTTAATATTTTGTTGTTGTTGATCTAAGTAGGAATTGACTTAAATTTTTTTTATATATATATTACTTGTTTTTTTCCCGCAAAATTTAGTAAAATAAGAAATATAGTCTCTAAAAAGCTTCTGTTCTAATTTTCATTAGTATTTCATCATTTGTTGTAATTATTTGGAAAAAAAAGACATACATTAGGGAAAAATTTGACGCCATACACCTAATCGCTGAAAAATGTGAAACGAAAAAGCAAGAGGCATACCCCTTTAGAAATAATATATAAATCCTCAGCTCAAAATTTCACCTCACGCCCACAGGAAAAATTTAAAAATGTGAATATTTGACACATCTTACGCTCATGCGTTATTTCTTCTATAATGGAATTTACTTTCATGTCGTTTCAGTTAAAACTAGAATTACATTCGTATAGAATTCTAAGAATTTCTATGTGATTTAAAATGTTAATCTAGGACATTAATATTATTGAGCTATGTATTCATAAGAACAAAAGTTCCTTACTCGCCAATTTTTTTTTATAAAAGCAACCAAATATTTTTAATTGTGCTTTATGGAACAAAATGATTCTAACGATGAGATGTTTTGCTTGTCCAAACAAAACAAAAGGTTTCAAATTTCCTCAATAAAGGTTGCTGTTAGATTTTGAATTTAGTTCATATTGTAACGTCGTGGAACTAGATTGAAGGTGTACGCCACGCTAATTATTAAAGAATATCTTATTACTGTGATCTAATCAAATGTTTATTTGACAACATTCAAAAATCATTGGAAAGAGAGAAAAAATTAGTTACAAGTGTTCGTTTGATACAGCCAGCTAGTTCTATTTCATATTGGTGTCTGCATAGGGGTCCTCTCCTTGCTTCTTTTTTCAGTCGCCCATTGGGTACCGCCTCAGGAGTCTCTCGTCGGTATGGATCCGGAGGCTCACGCCTTGTGCTTGCTTCCTATATCCGTCCCCAACGTCTCGCAGGTCAATCGTCGGCGTCGATCGGGGTCCTCCCTTCGTCCACAGGCTTCTCTTTTTAGAATCTCTCGTTGGAGTCTGTCCGGAGAATTCTCTTTTTCCGAGTCCACTGTTTAAAACTCTAGGGGCGGGTTCACTCCACGCCTCTCATCAATCCCCATTGGCCGGCCTCAGGGTTTTGCACCCGGCACTAAAGGTCTTGCACGTCATCCATTCGTGCAGAGATAACAAAAGTCCGGTCCCTCTCAAAGGTTCCGGGCGACAAGTGCCCGGCTGACATCTGGCACTTCAAACACCTCGCCGCCGCCTGCAGAGGCGCCAGAATTCAAGACGTACAATCACTGCCCATGAATGGAAAATAATGCAGCGACGCCCGGCCCATAGTGCCCGCCAGTCACACCGTTGCCGACAGTCCAGCTGTTCGGCACAGCACAATGCAGCTAAAGCCACGTGGTCCCCAGCTGTGGAGTCTCTAATGAATAGGGGTGACTCCTCCATTGTGATGACGTCACAATATGCATATTTCATGTGAACAAGCATCATTCTGAAGCCTTAAAGTCAGAAATATAACAATTATCAAACCAAAAATTTTGTTTCGGGTAGTGATTTGAAATTAAATCCATCTTTATAGTGCCAAGAAAGTTTCGTAACCAGTATAAAATATCCTCTACTTCAAAACAGAATTTTAGATGAATTAGAAAATGTGCGTGTGTGTGTGTAATGTTGTTGTGTTTTTGCTTATGCCGCCTGATCGACAGTAACATCAAATCAAAGTCCACGAAATTCATCGCGGCTAAGGCTAGAATTTTACGCCTGTCGTTAGCCTAAGATTTGAGCCCCCCTCCCCAAGAGGGTGACAGTGCAATTTTGCTCACCGTGTGTGTAATGACTCCCTCTAGCATTCTTTAAATTAACCCCTTTTATTTTCTAATACTTTTGATTTTAAAATTCTCCACGTTTTCTTACTTTTTCCCAAGTGGTTATTTAAAATCTCCTTTCAATAACCGCAAGCAGATATTTAAGAGGTAATGGATAACGGACTTAAAAATAATATTCTCTTTAATTTTAGATATTAAAGAAATTCCTCTCTTTTCTCCCCTCGTTCCGTCGAGATGCAGCAACCGGTTGAAAGACGGGCGTGGTTGTCAGAGATGTGACGTCATTAACTAAATCAACTCGATGAGTGGTTTCCCATTCACCCCTCCACCAGCGTTGTTGCGCTGCACTCATTGTGGACTGCTTTATATTCTGATGTAACACTTCAGCAAATTGTTCTTATTTTTTTCTACTTATGATGAGTGGATGATAGAGATTTCTCTAAGGCTCCACGTAAATGTATAATCGTTACTATAATACTTTTGTACGAAACTTTAATGTAATAATCTTAATCTTATTGCTCTCGCGCGTTTGCAACCAATCACGACTCCCGTTAGAAAGGAGTCGCACGATCACCGCCAGTATAAAAAACAAGAGCACGTTGTGCTCTCTCTTTTTGTTCTTTGTCTGCTTGTCAACAATATGTCCTCGTTGCTGTTTGCTTTCGCTTATGTGCTTCTGTGTTTAAAGTAATGGGATTGTCAATGAACTGTTGCAATGTCCTCATCTGAAATTATAAAAAGTTACAAGTATATAGTCTCCTACAATATGTCCCGATTACAACATAAATAAAAAATGTAATAAGAAAAAAAAATTCCATACATCCCCAAGGTCATTATATATATATATATCCTCTGCCCGCAATCTACGAGGCAAAGAAAAAACTATTTTTACATAGTTACTGTTATATATAACAGAACAGAAAGAAAGAAATTAATCGCTTTATTCCTTACAAACAAGAGGGACTGTTGGCGCAAGGGAATAATGTTAATCGTTCTCGGGACAGCCAAATCACAACTAGCATGTTATTCCGCGGCTGATAAATAATCCCTTCAGTGAGCAATGAACCACAGATCCAAACAAACAAAACAAAAAAAAAACCGTCACTGAGGTCATAGGATTAATGGAGGTGCAACAAGAGAATGAGCATCTTGAAATCGATTTTCTAAGCCACCGAAAATGGAACTCCTGTTTCCCTGATTTTTCTTTTTTTTTTAGTTTTTCTTTTACTCACACACAAGGGATCTACCATGGAAGAAAGTTTCCGGTGCGTCTCTGAAATTCAAGAGGAACAGGAATTGCAATGCATTGCATTTCAAGTCATTGTAATACATATAATGGGTGATTCATAAAGAAGTATATAGTTTCATTGCACTATAAGTAAAAAAAAATGCCAGAAATTGGATGCAACTTGTAAAAGATTTATTTGGGACTATTTTAAGTTTTGTTAGAGACAGTGACAGATTTTCTATTGTGAACTCTTAATCACACGACACACATCGAGCCGGTGGTCTATTACCACCCATGTACGTGTTAGGCTCCCTTTACACCAAGAGAATCCCAGTCTGTCGCGTTCAATCTAAGTCACAGCGATTCTGACTGACCAAGATTTGCCTTCACCAAGCAAGTCAATACGAATCAACCTTTCTTCCATCAGTTGCTGTAGAAAAAGGAAGCAGTTTTTAATGTTTTAAGACGATTAAGGTATCAAGCTATTAATTTCACAACTGTATTCTTATGCATTTATTTTCAAATTGAAATACATGAAACAATATATATATATATATAAGAACGGTTATACCGAAATAGAACTCCTGTATATACAGGGTGTCCAGCCTTAATGTAACCCAATAGCAAATTCCCGAACCATTCGGTTTAGACATGTACTTCCAATTTGAAAAATGTTTTAAAAAAGGTAAGGAATGTTTTTACGTGCTTTTCGAACCAAAAATCCCATTAAGAAAATAATTACAAAAATTAAATTTTTATACAGTCCCCAGGTCCTATCACTTATATTTAGGAAAGGATGCAGTACACACACAGAAACAAACTAAACACAAAAAGTTTCATTTTATTACGATAAAAACTGACCGAGTTATGCCTACATAAAACTGAAGCATCTGAATTGCTCAGAAAAGGGGGTCGTATATACATTGAGTTTAGTGAACAGTAATTCACTATCTACAGAAAGAGCAAAAGAAAAACATCATAGTAATATTGAAACATCGTTTTAAATATCATAAATTGACAATTTGTATTGCTGTATGGCAAACAATAAAAGTTAAATTAAAGAAATACAACTTGTACCGAAAAGATTAAAAAACAACTTATTTTAACAAATAGCAGCAAAAGAATACAGGATTTGCCATTCAAATTATAGCATTATGTAGAATGATGCGCCAATCATCAATCAGGGGCTATATTATATCAGAATGGCCAAATTAACTTAAATAATGTTCAAAATGACTGCCTTCCGCAGAAATGCAGTATCGAGCCCGAGTCAGAAACTCCGCCTGTAACTTCTGCAACATAGTTGGTGTCACAGACCTGCTTGCCATGTTGATTCGATTGAGTAAATCGGATTTACTCATGAATTCACGTTCGTACACTTTGCTTTTTAGGAAGCCTCAGAGGAAGAAATCCAGAGGATTTAGGAAACTTCATCTTCTAAAAAATTGGTATAATGGTCCAGATAAAATTTCCGTGTATGATTCTGATGTTAAAGGTCCATCGAAATGCATTGGGCCAATTAAGGTGCTCTTCCATATTTCGCACCACACATTCACCGACCACTTGATGGAGATTCGGTCGTATTAGATGTGGATTTTCGAGGGACCAATAATGCGTATTCTGCGTATTAATAGTGCCTTGCTTCGAGAACTGGCATTCATCCGACCACAAAACTTCATTAAAAAAATCTGGATTTTCATCCAGTGTATTTAACACGAAATTGCAAAAATCAAAGCGATGCTCCTGGTCTCCGGGCATTAATTCCCGTGCCAGGACTGAACGGTAAGGATATGCACTGTACGTATATATGTTCCACACTGTCGATTTTGAGTAGGAATAAGCCTTGCTAATATCCCGCACACTACTTTCAGGATGAGCCAGGGCATATCCTAGAACATGCTCAGCGAGTATCCGCAAGCTTGAAGGTGTGGCACGAGACAAAAGAATACGTCTATGACAACTCCCGGTTTTATACAAGCATTGAACAGCACGGGGAATTGTACAATAAGATGGATGTCTTCGACTGGGAAATTTAATTGCATAAAGTCTTGCCGCCTCTCTTATTTCGATGACACCATACAACAGTACCATTTCGTAATATTCTACATTTGTATACATCTCGTTCTCCCGTACTAGAATTCTTAATATTGCAATTGCTAGCGACTACACAACAGATTTTTATAATCACCATGATCAGTACCGCAGCAAATAACCTTTTTTAACTGCTTTTGAAATGTTTTCTTCGTCCAAAATATTTTATTTTGTCTATATTTTACACGTACAGATTAAATTTTATTTCTGAAGTACTCAATTATTGTATTATTAACGTAATTTATGTACTTTTAAATTTAAAAACGATTTACGTAAGATTGACGTGCAAGAGCAAAAGTTTCCTGACAGAGTTCCAATTAATTTCACTTTGAAGACGGCTCCTTACTAGCTTCTTGAAAACGGCCGTGAAAATTGAGGAAATATACAATTTTCAAAGTTCCATAACTCGGCCAGTTTTTATCGTAATAAAAGGAAACTTTTTGTGTTTACTGCATCTTTTCCTAAATATTAGTGATAGGAACTGGGGACCGTATGAAAATTTAATTTTTGTAATTTTTTTCTAAGTAGGCTTTTTGGTTCGAAAAGCATGTAAAAACATCACTTACATTTTTTAAAACATTTTTGAAATTGGAAGTACATGTCTAAACCAAATGGTTCGGGAATTAGCTATTGGGTCACATTAAGGCTGGACACCCTGTATATATATATATGTAGTCAAAAAATTTCTACAAGAGAGATGAATAAGCATTAATCAAATCTGAAAAAAATAGAAATTGCAAGTTAACCAGACAATAAATTTCAGAAAAGATAAAAGGGAACATATTTATGTATATATATTCCCTTTTAGTATCACACACACAAGTGTAGTTATAGTCTGAAAATAAGTAAAAAATATACATTGTAATAATATTAAAATGCAATTACTTTTACAAATAACGCATCTAACGTTAGAAAAAGGAATTTCAAACAAACTGTAGCATATAAAAACTATTTTTTAAATTATAATTAAAAAAAGTGTTTTACTCGGATTTTTAATACATTAATCATTTAAAATTTTACTATGTCCTTTACGTTTTGTTTGTTTTATCTAACATATAACACACACACAAAATCTGGGATCTTAAGTAGTAATAAAATAGAATTTTTAAAAAAAATTAAATTATCGACAGTATTGGTGCTTTATTTTATTTTAGCATTTCTATAAATAATTAATTTTTTCTCATCCCAAATTTAAAAACTTGTTATAAAGTTGATTTCTCTGAAGCTATTTAAAAAATCCTATAGATTATTACCCCTCCCACCCACCAAAAAAAACACATTTTGCATTAAAATATTATTAAATAAAGTATAAAGTTTTCAAATTTCTAAAATTGCATAAAATTATACATGTAAACTTAAATTTAATATTTACGCATTAAGGCATCCGACAAGGTTAGGAGACCAATTTTTCAAAAATTGATTTTCAGAATAAATTTATTGTTGTAAAGATCATAAATAGGCTTAAAAAGTCATAATTATTAAATAAATAACATGTGTCATCCTTTGTTTTTGAAAAAAAATATTTTTATGAAATTTTAGCAAAATTTTTTAAGTTAAGAAAAACGTTATAATTAAAAATTAATTGCATATTATAGAATTTTAATTTCATTGATATACTTCTTGATCCCTCTGAAGTGTCACAAACCACAGAATAAAATATATTTTAAGAAATAAATATTTTATTAGCATTTAAATTTCATGCTAATGATTTTCATCAAAATTACTGCTTGTTATAAGCTAAAAATGACTGTAAAATATGATTAAATGTAGGTTCTTAAGACCTGCGGTTTGTTACACTATGAAAGACCCATAACATATATGTTATAAATTTCATTGAATTTGATTTGATTATTTTGGAGATATCCCGTTTTTCTTGCACAAATTATTTCAAAAATTTTTTCTTCAATAAAACGCATTAAGAAATATTTTTATTAGTTAGATAAAGTAAATGATGTAAAGACAACTTAAAAAACACTCTAGTTTTATGTATTTGTCCTACTTCCACAATAATTATACTTCTTTTTTCCCTTACGCCCAAAACAACACCAAACATAAAAGCACCTAAAAAGCACTTTTTCAACCTAGTCGGATACCTTAAGGATAAAATAAAGCCTGTTCACTCGGTCACAAAAGTTAGAGTTATTTTACATAATGAAAAAGAAAATGCTATAAATACCAAAAATATAAGCTCTATCTATGGGCATAAAAACAAATCATATAAACCCTGAATATAAAGTCATTATCTTCAACACATCTGAAATCAATTTCTTAAATAGAAACTGTATATGATATAATAACTAATAAAATAAAAAAACAATAAAAAATCAGCACTCTATTTGTTTAAATTCACTTTTTCTTCAAGAGATTACAACAGACATCGCGTACAGCTGTTGATGCGCGATTGAAGAAAATCTAACCAGCTGAATCACGCGAGGACAAGATTCTTGAGGAATAGAACCGGTTTCGTTTAGGTGTGAAAAGGAAGGAACTGATTATACTTATTAAGTGGAAATTACGAAGCCGAATCTTGGTCAGTTAGATTTACTGTGATGCAGTTTGATTGCGACTGACTGGGATTCGTTCGGTGTGAAATGAGCCTTAAGTTATCTGAATCAAGTCCATCAATGGCGATTGTAATATGAGGTTTCAGCTGAATCAACAGGAATGGGAGGGACAAATACTTCGTCCTTTACGCGCCATTTAGAAAGAAATCCCAAGGTGTTAAGTAAAGATTTCTAGGCGACTACTAGGTAAGTGGCACGTTTTGGTCAATGGCTTGTCCAATTAATCTAGGAGGGTGATGTTCATTGAGGTTCATTCAGTTTTACAGCATCTGGAAAGTGTATACTTCTTTATGAATACACCTGTATATAGAGAGAAAAGCCTCTTGCCATGATGACTTTGGAAAAATTTTAATGTAGAGTAAAGATTAACTCACAGACCTCTCAGAGGCCTTTTATATTGAACGAGGTCTGAGACCTGTTGGAAATTCTAATATAAATACACCTGAATTATACACCATTAGCAATAATTTCGAAAAATAACAATTACAACGCTTTTTTTTCCGGTGAGTTCTACTTCCTTGATGTAGCTTTAAAACCAATAAAAAACCACTAAAAACCACAATTTTTGAATTAGAACTCCTTAAATTGGATAAAAGCAAATTGAAACCCAAATATTTTCAGATATCAGCATTTATTTAACCGCCTGTCTTTACAACAAAGGAGTTTAAAATGGGTCATATAATGGATGAATAGTATCCATTTCTTTTTTACCGTTTCTTTCATTAAATACGCTCTCGTGCGTTCTCCCTCTCAAAATCTAAAATTAGCCAGCCACTGAACGGCAGGTACCTCAATCTTCTTTCGAAATTCTTCTCTTTCACAAAGGCGCTATTCAAAACTACACCCCTGGAAAGAATTCCCTATTCTACGGGGATCCAGATTTTTGAGGATGAACATCGACTTCTAGGCCCGCCTTTTGAGAAGTGGACTCTGTGATGAACGGTTCTGTCGATGGAACAGTCGAAGAAGGAACTAATTTTCTTCCTTTGTGCCTCCCTCTCCACCCTCCGAGAATTTATAGTGCTCTCACGTCATCGTGTCCGATTGGCTCCTTGGAAAACGAGATTATGAATGGCCGCTATTATTGTTGTCGGACAAACACTGAAAAATGCCCTGTTATGGATGTCAGCTCTACATCATGTCAGCTAATCTTATAGTGCTAATGCTTGTTTTCGTGCTTTTCTAGAAGTATAATAATAAAATAAGATGAATATTTCGACATTTCTGAAGGCTTTGAAACATAACGTTAAGGTACCTTACTACTTTCGGAAACCAAGACTTTGCCAAAAAGTTTAAGGTATCCGACTACCCTAAAATTGTAAATTTTGCCAAAAATCGACAAATGTTTTATGACTTTATTGTATAGGATACCTTATTAGCTTAATAAAAATACCAAGTTTATTAGTTTCCATTCACTAGAACAAAAGCTACGTGTTTTAGCAAAAGCAGATGCCATTACTTTAAAACGCATTTTACTCGATTTTTTTTTAAATTCTCAAACGGTGCCTGCGATTGCTAAAAAAGTTTTGAAGATAATTGGCTGAAATTTTTTGAGTATGTTTTATACAATAATAGAAGTGTTTTAAATTTCAAATTTATCACACACACAATCACAGTTTAATTTCTCAATTTACATCCCCTTATGGGTGAGAGAATATTAACGTCGCACTGATTAGCAACACGAGGCCTTTTGGCGACTGTCCGCGTAATTTTGAACCATGATCAAGTGACGCGGACGACACCTGAGCTGGCACCCCCTCTCCTAACTACCACACCACACCAGCGGGAGGACGTTTGAGCTCTCGACAGATTTAACGTGCATCGCGCCCCTACACGGCGCGGTCTTTAGTGGTACTAGGATCGAACCCATGACACGCTAGCCATGATCTGATGCCTAGACCACTCGGCCATCGCGGCCGCATCCCCTTATGGGAATATAATCACTGTTTTTTTAAATCAATTTCATAAAATAAAAAAGGTAAAAAAAAAGTGCTCTAGTTTTTGTAAAGATTAAAATATCTCTTATCCTGAAGGACATTTCAAAAATGAATAACATAGCAACCCATCAGAATTGAAAAAATGAAAATTTGTTCATAAATTTTTTGTACAGTATGGGCCGCGTTTGTTATTTGTTCTCAATTTTAACCCATTTTTTCCCATTTTAGTAATAATCATTTATTTTTCTATTCTTAGTTTTAGCATATTTTTCTTAAAATGTACTAAATAAATCTAAAACTAACAAAAAAAAATTGTATCTCCATTTTTAAAAAAAAAAGAGTTATCGCAAGTTGTCGGATGCCTTATATGAGCGATTTTTTTACATTTAATGTCAGTTAAGTTATAGCATACATATAAAATTGTGTTTTAAAAATAATGTTAAAATAAAAAATTTCTTTGATACAATTTTTCGGCACAAAATGAAAAAAAAAAATTACATATTTTTAAAATATTCTTCTTTTATGTAAAATACTTGAATAATAATAATATTTTGTCCACGAAATTAATCAATAATAATAATAATACAATGATATTTTGCCTGTATATAGCTAAGATTTCTGTACCGAGTATTTTTGTAAAATTCAAATTATTTTCAAAATTACTTTCAATTTAAAGAAAATTGGGTTGTTTTTTTTTTCTTCCACTTTTCTTTCCTTTCATTTTACGTCATTTCACGCATCTTTATTTATGTAACCCAGTGCTTTTCAAACTTTCAATATTTGCGACCCAAAATTCAATCAGAATTTTCATCGCGGCCCCACCCCAAACAATAACAATGTATTGAATTCAATAATAATATACTTTGACTCTAAAGCTACAATACGACTTCATCATCTTATGGTCCCCACTGGCTTATATAAACTTCTCTCTCAGCCAGTGCGTTAAAATTGCCCCTGACGTATATACGTCTCCTCCGAAGTACCATCTTTTCTGTGCACTGCTATATATAAAGTTATTCCAAAGGAGTTGGAATGCAATACAAGATGTTTGACATCGTTTCCAACAGATTTACTTATTTCAGAGTATTTACTTATTTATTCCTTTCTACCATCCCCCCTTCACCAATACATACATACGTTCACCTAAGTTGTTAAGTGGGGGCATAGGGGAACGAATCGAGTAAATTTCAATCGGCATTTAAGGTATGTGACTACCCTAAAATCGTGTTTGGTGAAATTTTTCGAAATTTTTTTTATGTTTTTATATTATAGCCCATATATTTAAGATTCCAAAAATACTTTATTTTAGTTCCTACGATATTTAGAAGCAAAGTTATAGCTTAATTAGTAAACCGGAAATGGAATTTTCAAAACCGGAAATGGGTATTTAAAGAGACAAAATGTAAACAAATAGTTTGAACTCCTTTTTCGTGACTTTTAAGCAAGATAAACATTCATTACTTATTGTAAATACAGATCAAGGTATCCTTTACTTATTTAATAATATTTTTTTTCCATCTGGCAACTGTTTTTTTTTAATTCAAGCTTGTTTTATTGAATGGCAATACTATTATCGTCTATACTTTGTTTACATTGTTCATTCGAAAGCGTTCTTCTTTATTACTAATTATTTTTGATATTTTTACAATTTATTCATTTATTTTATTTAATTTTAACGTTTTATTTCATTGTGAATAATTTCAAAATGCCGAAAACTAGATCAAAAGTGACTAGAAAGAGAAGGTTTTATGGAAACAGATTTACCAAGTCAGCACCAAACAGTAAAAAGGCGTCGTCTGCAAGTGAAGCAAAATTGAGCACTAATGACAGTTTTGATGTGCCTGAACCTATATTTCATGGTTCTACAGGTAATCGAATTATTGATTTCCAAGCTTTATTGGGAATTATTTCAATCCTGTGTTGTCCGGAATGCTATGCAACTGGATTGAAACTAACAGAAGATTCCAGGGAAGGACTTTGCTCTAACTTGTGTGTGTCTTGCAGTTGTGGATTCATGACTGGCTTTACTTCTACCCGTAAAGAAAATAAAAAATTCACTCTCAATACTTTATTGGTATTTGGATTGAGATTGATTGGCAGGGGATTCACAGCTGGTAAGAAGTTGCTATGTACTTTAAATTTGCCCTGCATTTCTAAAAACACCTTCAGAGCTCATGAACTCAAACTGCTGGAAGCAGTACAGTTTTGTTCTGAAGAAAATATGAAAGCTGCATCAACAGAAGTGCGAAATTTTAAAAAAAGTACAACTTGTGGTGTTTCAGTAGATGGCACATGGCAGCGGAGAGGCCATATGTCGCTTAATGGCTGCGTCTCAGCTATTTCCATTGATACTGGGAAAATTTTAGATTTGGAAGTAATGACTCAGTATTGCAAAATGTGTGAAATGAAAGTGAAATCTGAGCATGAATGCTCAAACTATAAAGGATCCTCAGGAAATATGGAAGCTGTTGGAGCTTTCAGAATTTTTGAAAGATCATTGATAAAACGAGACTTGCAGTACACCGAGTACTATGGTGATGGGGATTCCAAGGGCTTTTTACAAGTAAAGAATATATATGGGGAAAACAGTGTCTCAAAACTCGAATGTATAGGTCATATACAAAAAAGAGTAGGCTCACGTCTAAGGAAACTAAAAAAGAACACCAAAGGACTTGGTGGAAAGGGCAAACTAACTGATAAATTTATCGATAAACTGCAGAACTATTACGGGATTGCCATCCGTAGCAATGTTGGATGTCTCGAAAAAATGCAATCTGCTGTAATAGCTGTTTTCTTTCACTGCTGCTCTAGCAATCAAAATCCTATGCATGGGCAATGTCCTACAGGTAAAGACAGCTGGTGCAAGTATAAACGAGCATTTTGCGATGAAAAAGTACACATAGACAAAACAACAGGCCTTTCAAATTCAGTTATTAAAGTGATAAAGCCCACTTACTTAGCACTCTGTGATACAGATTTGTTAAAAAAATGCCTCCATGGCATGACCCAAAATAATAATGAAAGTTTTAATAATGTATTATGGTCTATTTTACCAAAAGAAATTTTTGTTCACAAGAAAACTTTGTTTTTGGGTTCACACATTGCTGTCCTATTATATAATTCAGGTTATTTAGGACTGTTGCATGTATTTAATTATTTAGGTATGGTAATTGATCCAATGATACTTAAAAACTACATGGGAATCGACACAGAACGTATTCAAAAATCAAAACGCCAGTCATTACCCTCAACAAAACTCTCCAGAAAACAGCAAAAAGCCAAAAAAAAGTCAAAATTAGCTAAAAATGAAGCTAAAGAAGGCTTAACTATAAATATGGGGAGTTTTGAAAATGTTTTGTAAGTAGAAAAGTATTTATTTTGTGTTAAAAAAATTTTAATGTGTTTTACGAGAAACTTTTTCAATATTTTTCTTCACGATAAAGTTCACTATACAAAATATTTTTAAGATAGTAAATTGAAATTTTCAGAACATGTTTTGTGTAGTTCTATCTGTGTTATGAATCAAAATCTAATGTCTGTATATATATATATATAAATATTTAATTGCTTTTTTATGAAAAAAAGCATTAATTTTTTTTAAAAAATGAGTTTTTGCATACAATTTGGCGTATTTAAAAAACTTTTTCAAGTATTACAAATCTTTTGATACCTAACACAGATAAAGATGTTATTTATGTGCTGTATAAATATTATATGAATACACTTATTAGAATTTTGTGTAAAAGATTTGTCGTAACTGCAATTTTTCACCAAAATTTCGCTAAAAACGACAATTGTTATAGTGTATAAAATTCTCAGGAAAACAGCAAAAGGTTAAAAAAAATTCCAAATAAGTTTTACATGAAATTTAAAAGAGCTTGAGCTATAAATATGGTGAGTTTAAAAAATGTACAATCAGTAGAAAATTTTTCACATAGCATTAAAATCTTTAAATGCATTTTCTGAGAAACTATGTTTTTCAATTTTTTTCTTCACGGTACGGTTGACTACAAGATTTCTTTTTAAGATATTGACTTGAAATTTTCAGAGAATCTTTAATTTAGTTTTATCTGTAGTCTAGTTTATAATCTAATACCTGTGTATATATTTATTTATTTTATTGCACTTTTTGTGAGAAAATAACATTAGTTTTTTGTAAAAAAATGAGTTTTTGCATAAAAATTGACATATTTCGAAAACTTTACAGAAGTATTATAAATTTCATAGTTATAATCACAGAAAATGATGTTTTTTATGTACTGTATAAATATTATTAGAATATATGTAACAGAATTTTCAGCATAATCCTTACCGTAATTGCAATTTTTCACTAAAATTTCACTCAAAATTCCCTATATTTCCAAAAATATTTATAACTTTGTAAAAACTGTATTTGAATTCTTACTTTTATGTCCCATTACATATAAAATATGTTTACATAAGTGAAATTTTACATATTTCAAAAAAAGTGCTCCGAAGGTAGTCACATACCTTAAGGGATTAATTATAAACCGTACAAATTATCGTGATAAGTGTTAATTTTTGTATAAAATTTTATATATGCCAAGTCCGTGTGGGGTCACTGGTAATTATTAAACTTGTTCTTAACTTAGTATTGTTAAAGTAATTATAAAAGATATTTCGCAGTACAGATATATTTATAAGCGTAAATGTGTATTTTATTATTTATCATGTCAGAATGTATTTTTTGTTTGTTTACTTTGAGTAAATTAAAATTTTTTTATATAATCTTTTTGTTTCCGACTCTTAGGTTTATTACTATCCCTATAATTTGCCCCTCAGTTGGAGAAAAAATGTCGAATGAACATCAAGTTTCTTATGAAACTTAAGAAATTAGCCACGGAAATATTGCAAATACTAACCAAGGCTTATGGAGATGAAACTTTGTCTCGTGTACATGTGTTTGAATGGTACAATACTTTTTCAGGGGGAAGGATCAGTGTGGAAGAGGATGAACCTGCTGGGAGTCAAAGATCAGCGATTACAGACCAAAACATTGCCAAACTT
The DNA here is from genome assembly GCA_019973975.1 of Trichonephila clavata. Taxonomy (NCBI): domain Eukaryota; kingdom Metazoa; phylum Arthropoda; class Arachnida; order Araneae; family Nephilidae; genus Trichonephila; species Trichonephila clavata. Next base: position 5,542 of record BMAO01012175.1, on the reverse strand, counting down.
CGCGATATGGGAGGGTCCTCACTCACATCAGTGGACAGACTGTTAATCAACACTACTACATGAAGGACTAAAAAGACTTCGTGAAAAAAGTATGAAAAAAAGGCTAGAATTGGGGAAATTATAGATGTCTGTTTCACAAGGACAATGCATCCACTCACATGGTTCCATCTTTCAAGCAGTTTCTGACCAGAAAAAATAGTATTGGGAGAGGGCATCCTCCTTATTCACCTGAATTAGTCCCGCACACACATGAGACTTTTTTTATTTCCTACAGTTAAATCTTGCTGAAAGGGAACCCATTTTACCTCAGTTCAGGAGGTTCAGGCAAAAACGGAAAATTTCCTACAGGGACTTCCAAAACCCTCCTTCCAGAACTATTACCAGCAATGGCAGCACTCAGTGCAGAAGTGTGTGAATGCTGATGAGAATTACTTTGAAGGTGATGCTGTCACGCGGAGAACTGATTCTGTAAGTACAATGATTTATTGGACCAGTCTCTTTTGTGTGTCACCTCGTGTGTCGTCGTTTATTGTGTGTCATCATATTAGAAGAAAGATTTAAGGAATTAAGTTTGAAATTCTCATCGGTCTTTGAAAATAGTAAAACGGAAATAAAATACTGAAACGGAATCGAAGCAATTACAAATGTTGCCCATTATTTTTTACTGTGAATGAATTAAGCAGCTTTTTATTTTATTTTAATGGAAATATAAAAACAATTGTTGTTGTTACTTATGCTACCTGATATATAAACAATTAAAACTACTAACAAATAAAACGGTAAAAACAAAAAGCAAATAAATAGGTAATTACAGAAAAGAACTTTTAATCCATTTCCATCCATTTACAAATGAATCCACAACTCAACAGTTTCTTCATTTGTCGCCAACATTTCAACATTCAATGAAAATTCATACAAAATAAAACATGATCATTCTTTAAAGTACATGTATATTTCTTCTTTATAGGTCATTTGGAATAATTTATTTTTCGAAATCAATAGGGGTGGGAGGGGAGGGAATGGCAGATCGATTCTGTCTAACTTGAAAAAGGTTCGAACTGGGAGTCATGATGTCTGGCCGTAAACTCCTCATATTTGTCCGTCAGGCTTTTCTCAGGACATATATAATGGAGCAGCCTTCCTGGCCTTTGAACCTTTTGAATTAAACTTGTCACACGTGCAGTAGTTGTCTTCTCAAGGACATGGGACACAAATCACATTATCAGGATAAGATCAATCAATGAAAGATGGTAGAACTAACTGATGGGTTGAAGATGGAAATAAATGTTTGGTTGAAAATAGGTTCAAAAACCTCCAGATGTTTGAACCGGATGTTTTAAAAATTAATCAAAACTTTATTCATATTACAACGATATTTATAAACGGTTTTTTTCTCTCATCTTCACCTTGTTTGCTTTCAGAGATAGTAATATTTTACTTTACAGTTTGTAGTGTCGGTGCTCAGTTTTTCTAGTTAAAATTATTGATAGCGTGCTATTTTTTTTTTCATGGGTCATTGTGGATACGAGGTGTGACGATTAAATAACCGGAATACTCTTTAAAATTACCTTTTTTTTAAAAAAAACAATGTATAAATGCATTTCAATCCCATGTAACAAACTCCCCTTCGCTATCAAAAAAGCTGCATATGAGTTTTCCAAACTTTCAAAACAGTGTTGCAGCATATTAAGTGCCACTATCTTCAGTAAGTCAACCGTTTTTGCTTTCACCTCTTCAACAGACTGAAAATTCCTTTACCAATTAGGTAGAAGTCGTATGGTGCAAGGTCTGACGAGTACAGTGGATGCTCGAGCACAGTAATGAATTGGTTCGCAATATGTTTCACAGAGAGCACACTGGGACGTTATCTTGGTGCAAAATCCTTGTGTTGCTGTTCTGCTGATCCGGCCTTTTCTTCTTCTCTCTTTTTCTACACTCTCAAGACCTCAGTGTAGTACTGCTGTTTTCTGGTTTTGATCTTGAAGTACCCTATAGATCATGATGATATCATTAATATCGAACAAAAACCATGATCATAACCGATTCTTGATGTTACAATTGACCTGATCGTTTATAATCTTCAACAACCATTTGATCTTCCAAAAATCGCTTGCAACATTAAAAAATTAGACGTGCAATTATCACCAAACACCTTTTCTAATGTATTCGACTACTTGCGACAACTTTTTTAAAAAAAAAATGGAGATATGGGGATTTTTTTTTTGTCGTTTTTAGATTTGTTTAGGACATTTTAAGAACAATATGCTAAAATTAAGAAGAGAAAAAGAAATTATTATTACTAAAACGGGAATAAATGGGTAAACATTTACAAAAAACAACAAACTCGGGCCCTTCTGTACCAAAGGTTTATGAACAAAATTTCAATTTTTCAATTCTGATGTGTTGCTATGTTATTCATTTTTGAAATGCCCATCAGGAAAAGAGGTATTATAATTTTTACAAAAACTATAGCACTTTGTCTTAGTTACTATACGAAATTGCTTTAAAAAAACAGAGGCTATATCCACATAAGGAACTGTAAATTTTGTAATAAAACTGCGATTGATGAATCTGAAGGTTAAAACTCTTCTACTATTATACAGAACATAGACAAAAAACTTCAGTTCATTATTTTGAAAAATTTTTGAGCAATCGCTGACCCCGTTTCAGCATTTTCAAAACAAAACACAAAAAAACATGTTTTTAAGTATTACATCTTGATTAAAGTAATGTCATCTGCTTTTACTAAAACACTGGTAGTTTCTTTTCTAGTGAACGGAAAATAATAAACTTGGTATTTTATAAAGCTAATAAGATGGCCTATAAATTAAAATTATAAAAATTATTTTCAATCTTTGGTAAAATTCACAATTTTAGGGTAGTCGGATACCTTAATAATTTAAGACATTCAGTAGGAGTGTTTTTGTTTATTTCTCGAGGAATCTTAAATTGATTTTTAAGTTTATGATGTTCGCTCACTTCGACATAGCAACGTCTTATTCATACAAGGATAAAAAACAAACTGAATTAGATAAAGGAATGGAATAACATGCCAAAGATATTTCAGTCCCGTTCCTTTACACCAAGCCTAATAACTAGGGCATGCGCTGTCCGGGAGTTTAATTGTCATACCTTGTATATTGACAATTTTATGGAATATTTTCATCATTGGTTATTTTATATGAGTTTTTTTTTCATTGCTGCCCATGCCAGGGAACAAATTTTTTTAAGTAACACAGAACTATACATTTTCACAATATTTATGGGCGACGGTAGCATAGTGATCCTGGTCACTGACTCGTGGCTGGCGTGTGTTGAATTTGTACTTGATGCAACTAAAAACCCACCCGTTTAGCATATTAAATGCCACACATTGTGACGGATCTATACGGTCTTTGATTATAACCTCCTCTATTTTTCTTTAAACAGTTTATTTATTTCAACCAATTTTCACCGAGAGCCAGGCATGATTTATGTAAATAAGTTATATTGTATAAGTTCGGTTTTCGCGAGTTAAGAGAAGAAGTGATAAGAAGTGATATAGGGAAGAGTGAAGTTAAGTGAATTAAAGATCTAGACGTCAGCACGAAGTTGTTGACAATCGTAGATAGCCGGTTACGTGTGGAGGTACGCGAGAAGAAGCGGATTGAATATAGTAAAAATCCTTATTACAGAGAGCGTGGATTCTCTTCACCCATCCTTCCAGATAGTAAAAAGGCAGAAGTCGTCACGAAGGAACAGCAGATGTCAAATATAAGGTCAGTGATTTTATTTGAGATATTGAGATTATTCGTACGTGGCGTAGCTGTAATTGTGCGCGTTTAAGCTTTCCTAGACTCAGTTGATATTCTGTTGCCCCGCTAGTAGTAATTCCCTGCTTAGTTACTCCACTCTCTTTTGTTTTTTCTTAAATTGATTAGTGTGTGTCTAAACGTATTTGCTGATAAGAATCAATAAATCTATTTCAATTGCAATTATATCTTTTGATCATTTAAGTCCACCTACACATCCTGCAGTATTTTCAGATAGACAGGGAGGTAGAAGTGTAAGGGGTGGCCTTAATTCACAACAACATGGCTCAAAATTCTCACGTCGGCGAGGTGTGTAAGTTAGAAGAGAAGAGTGCCGACTCAGGTGTCGGTCTCATCAAATGACCATGGTTCAAAATGACGATGTAGGGGGTCATAAATGTATAATCCTCCTTCAGATGCTGAATCAATTTTCTTCAAACTGAAGGACAAATTAAGAGGAAAAGGTATCAACAGGAAGTGACGGCGTCAACTGAAAACATGAATCGAAAAAAAAATCATTCTTATTTATTATTTTTCATGTACTTGTAAGAATGCTGGAATAATGTACATTCTTTCTTTATTCTCTTACATCCTTTTATGTTTTTTTTTTTGCTTTGTACATTTGTATAACGAATACGTATGTATATCATGCAGTTAACTTTAAATTTGCATTATGGAATTTCCCTGTCTTCTGCTGTTTAAAATGTACTCGCGAACAAGAAATATATATAATAAACTTAATTTGCATATCACGTTTTCTTCTTTAGGAGAAGATTAGTAAATTTTGCTGGCCTAAAGAATACCCAAGAGGCTAATTAAAAGAAGGTCGCGTATAGATCCGTCACAATTTGACTTTGCACGGGGGCTGATATTTTCCGTTACGCCACTGATGATAGAACGATACAATCAACGCTGTGGATTTGTATAAATTCCACACAAATATTCAAATTTAGACAAAAAATTAAGTGAAAGATTAAACTGCGTTGTTATCAAAAACTTTTTTAAAATTTTGATCACTTGTTTATTTACAACAAAACATTTTTAAATTCATTGCAGAAAGCAATTAAACATTACTCTCTGAGACAATACACTATTTTAACATCCAGATTCAATATGCACAATTTACGAATAAACTAATTTAAACACTTTAATCCCGAGTTCCTTTCTGATTTCAAATGACGCTCTTCAATTTTTTTAAGGGAAGACAATTTCTTAATTACTCTATTCAATGCTAACTAGAGTCAAGTATAACAGTTAAGATTCGTTGGAATTGTGAATAAAACAATGGAACACAAAAAAAATCTCCTTGTTCAAGAACAAAAGAGCTAAAAGTTTAATTTGTTCCATCAATAACAAATTAATTATTGCTTCTGAAGTTAATTAATGCAGTCAGTAAGTTAATTTCTGCATTCTTTGTGAAACGTTCTTTCGTCCCGAATTGAACGCAGGGATTTCTTGCCTTTTTCGAGTTGTTTAATTACTCAAGTCCTAAGAAACAAAAGATTTTTTCCAACAAAAGCCTCAACATCCAACAGGGATAATGGCTTATCCTGAGAATATATTTAAAAGTAGCGAATTTTTTTTCTTTTTAGAATCTAAAATTGTTAGTGCGTTTTTGATAAATCACTGTATGTGAATATTAAAGGAACATTTACTACTCTTCTTCTATCGTTCACTAATGCCTTTTAAAAAATTTTGCCTATAAAATATTTTTAAGAATTATAATTATCCAAATGTGTGTTTATATATAT